>PVHY01008769.1:18800-59946 GCA_004024945.1 Uropsilus gracilis | reverse complement strand
TGGAAGCTGCTGGCAGTTAAGACAGCTGGCCGGGCACCCCCAGTTCAAACGCACTCAGTTTGGCCACGACCTGGCTGGCTGGGAAGGCTTCTTTCAGTTGCAAAATGCAGAACTGTGCCTTTTGTCCCAGGCCCCATTGCCTTAGTGACCCACAGCTGCCTGAGGGGATGGTCAGGGAGATGATCTCACCTGACTTCCGTGGAGCTCTGGCTCAGCTTCTGGTGAGGTGCGATGCGAGGGACTTATGTTTCCCTGTCGCCGGTGAAACTCAGCTGCAGTGAAACTCAGCTGCCGTGTGCCTCAGCCCACGTAAGCTGGGCCCTGAAGTGGAGGCTTCTGGCGTTCAAGACCTCTGGCCAGACACCCCCAGTTTAAACGCACTCAGTTTTTACCAGCTATTTTTTGAGATAAGGTCTCGCTATGTTGTCCCAGGTGGGTCTCGAACCCGCAGACTCAAGAAATTCCTAGTCTCGGCCTCCTTTCGTAGGCTGCGATTAAAGGCAACCAGAAGGAAGTATTTATTTTGAAATAATTATTACTCATATTTAACATTTGACTAATTTAAAAATATACCATTATTTAAAAATTGATTCATTGACTCCCCCTCCCAGTGTTATGGATTCATAAGCTGATCCCAGTAGAAAACCAAATTTGGTATGTAATTCCAGGAAAGGGAGTGATTTTTCTATGGTGGTGTTTCATAAGGACCACACATTTATTTATTTGTTTGTTTGTTTGCTTGTTTGTTTATTTGAGACTAGGTCTCGCTATGTGGCCCGGGGTACAGTGACTCAAGTGATCCCCAGCCTCAGCCTCCCAGGTAGCTGGGATTACAGACACCCGTCACTGTGCCTGGCTGCTTTTTGGAGACCAGGTCTCGCTGTGTTCTCCGGGGTAATGTTGAACTCGCGAATTTAAGCGATCCCAAGCCTTTTGCCTCCCAGTGCTGGGGCAACAGGCATGCACCACCATGCCCGGTGGAAATGATTTTTCATTAGAGCAAAAAAAAAAAAAAAAAAAGTCTTCATCAAAGAACATCTACAAATCTACAGGTATGTCTTCTTCACGTTTCAGGGATTATTAACAAGTTACACAACAGAGACGTAAGTTTATGATCTCTCTCTCTTTCGATCTCTCATTGTCTTCTCTCTTGCTCCACTTCCAACAAAGAATATCTCTCTTTAAAATTGCTCACTGTTTCTTTCAACAAAATAAGGTTGAAATACCTCAATGGTACAATTTTAATTCAAATAACCTAACTTTGTCACAGTTGGAAATAGATTTTCTTTGTGCCTATTTTTAGTTCCTCTATCATAGGTTTGCGGAATTTCTTTTCAATGGACCAGATTTTAAATATTTTATGTTTTGCTGGCCTCCTGTACTAAGTTGCAAGGATACCAGCTCTTTTCTTAAAGCATGAAAATAGCTGTAGAAAAGACATATGTAGTCATTTTATTTTCAAAAAGAAATCCGAATCTATAAGTTTATCACATCGTGCTTTGAATCATGGAAAGCTTATTCTTTGCATGAATTTCCACTGAGTATAATTGTAATGTCTTTAATTGTTTAAAATATGAATTACTGTGTTTTGAAAATATGATTTTGTGTTTTCCAATCCCCAATATGAAAAGATTCTGTCATAACACCTCATATTTGTCATGTTTTAGATTGCTTTTAAGAATTAGTACAGGTTTTATTATTAATTCAATCTGACCTTTAAATAAAATATTAAATTCTAATATATTTGATGCATTGTTCTAGTTATACTTATTTCAACTTCTTAGTAGTCTTTTGATTTCATTGTGGATTTTCCCCAGATCCTTTCCTAATTCATAGGTGTTACATTATTTCTTTTCCACTTGTTAATAATTTTCATTTTTATAATAAGATTTACAATATCCTGCAAAAAAGTTGATTATCTCTTCTCTTTTATGATATTACTTTCTAAGTCCTAAAATTGATTCTGTCTGAAAGAATATCAGCTGTCTTTTAGATCATGTTTATAGATTTTAACTCTTCTCCTCCCTATCAGATTAACAAATACTAATGTAAAAATAACAGTTCATTCTCAGGCATAATTTTACGACATGAGATGAGAAACTAAAGCAAGAGATGATCTCTTTGTTATATTAAAAGTATATTTCATGGCAGACAACTTTGAAAGTTCAGCTATTGTGTATCTTTAAGCACTTTATCTATCACTTCTGTTACTTGTGACCCATTACCCTCCACAAACATGAAATCAACTGAAGTGTTTACATAGACATGAGCAAATATTCATAGTATAAGTCAATATACTTCATGATTTCTGGAGGGCAATGCTATTGAGAAATCCAACAACCATATAGTGAGATGTATACTAGCTATTTTTCAGAAGTAAAGCTAAGTATTATCAAGAACATAGGCTTAATAAATGAGCAGGAATATTGTATTGGAGTATAGCATATAGAATAACTGTTCTGGTGTCATTAAGAGGATTTCAACTTTGCAGATACTCCAAGTTTCAACAAATTAGATCATATGTCAATTGCCACAAATGACTATGGAAAACATGTTAGTTTCTGACTTAACTATTTTGATAAATTGGAGAGAAATTTCAATACTTGAAATGATTGTCCTTTGCTATGGAAAAGTTTTTTTATTTATTTGTTGTGTACTGTAAGCATCATACAAGTCAGATACATGAGATTTCCATCATGTTCCACTACAATAAATTTTACTCTTTAAATTTCACAGCTAGTTGCTATCTGCTTATTTATACCTATCTTAGAACTTTATATCAATAAAACCACAGAAGATATATAGAATTAAAAAGAATTGATACATAGAATTGACACATAGAAAAACAGAATTTTGTGCTGATATTTCTATTAAAAGTATATCTGAGTAGCATGTAAATTGTTGTATGTGTTTATCAATGGTTGCTCGTTTATACTGCTGAATGTGTTTTTGTATTTAAACTATATTTTTGTGGTAGTGAACTATTGAATATTTTATGCAATCTCAAAGTTTTTCCTTTATGGATTATATATTTAGTCCATTTATAGGTAATGCACTTATTGATGTTGTAATTTAGTCTACATCTAGCTGTCTTTTTTATATGCCCCATCAATTCAGACCATGTATTTTAGTCTGATACATTTTTTTTAAGTTACTTTTGTGTGTATGTGGATTCAAAAGGGTTATGGGACTCTTTCTATGTGCTTTTACTTCTTTTAGTATTTTCTATTGAGACAGTGATTTACAACATAATCTTCTGTACTTTAGAAGTGCATGATCCCTCTTCTTCAAGTGTTACCATAGTGCATTCACCATCAGAGCATCCATAGTCCATTGTGCTGTCTCCCCACTTTGTTTTTATCACTCTTACTCCTCCCTCTCACTGCTGCCATTATCTACTCAGCTTGCAAGAGTTTGGTTTTTAGTTTGACTTTATTTGACTTCTTGTTTAGATTCTCTATATTTTACAGCATGTAGTATTTGTCTTTTTCCGTCTATCTTGTTTCACTTAGCATAACCCCTTCCAGCTCCATTCATTTTGTCACAAATGGCAAGAGTTTATACACACATATAATTATATATATATATAGTATAACTGTATATATATGTGTATATATATACTATATCTTCTCATCTACTCATTTGCTTTGGGGCATATATATTGTTTCTATACCTTGACTATTTAAATTGTACAGAAGTGAATAGGGGAGTGCAAGTTTCTCTTGGAATTAGATTTATCATTTGGGTAGATATCCAGGAGTGAAATTGCTTTGTCATATGGCAGATCTATTTGTAATCTTTTGAGAAACCTCCATCTGTATTCCACAGTGTTTGGACCAATGTATGGTCCCATCAACAGTGTAGGAGGATTTCCTTTTCTCCATCTTTCCCAGCATTTACTGTTTCTAGTGTTTTTGATAAGGGCTATTCTCACCTTTGTGAAGTAGTATCTTATTGTGGGTTTGATTTGTATTCTCTAATAATAATTGGTGAAGGACATTTTATTCATGTGTCTGTTGGGCATCTTATATATTCTTTGTGTCTATTTAGCTCATTTCCTCAATTTTTGATCATGTTTATTTGTTTTATTTTTGAATTGTATGAGTTCTTTGTAGATCTTCTGTATTAGTCTTTGTTCAGATGTATAGTGTGCAAATATTTTCTTCCATTCAATAGGTGTCTTTTATTTTAGCTATGATTTCTTTTACTTTTTAGTTTGATATAGTTCCAGTTTTTTATATTTTCTTTTGTTTTTCGTGCTGCCAGACATGAAACCACAAAGACATATCTGAAGCCTATTTCATGAAGTGTTTTACCTGTGTTCTCTTCTATATATTTTACAGTTTCAGATGCTACATCCAATCCATCTATCCTTATGAGTTGATTTTGTGTGTAGTGTGACATATTACTGGTCTATTGTGTGTAGTGTGACATATTATTGGTCTGTACATTCTTTTGCATTTGCCTTAAGTTTTCTTTGGAATTACATTAATAATTTTAGTATTCTACTTTATTTCTTGGTGTTTTCTTAAAGTATTTTTTATGCTGCATTAAATGTTATAGTGTTTGTAATATGTATTTTGAACTGACTATTGTCTACTTTCAGATAATATTCCACTTGCTTATATAACAATGTATTTCTAATTTTCTATCTTTTGTGCTACTATCACGTGTTTTACTTTCACATTTGGTTATATACGACTATCATGGCATTATTTTTTAACCAAACCACTCATTTAATTTTAGAAAATTAAGAAAAATTATCAATTTATGTCAATTGTCATTTTTCTTCATCCCTTCATCCTGAAGTAGTCCATATAATGGAGATTAGTTACTATTTTATAATTTATAATTTTGTCTGTAATTAGATGGCATGGTTTCATCATAGTTTCTACATATATGTATATGTTCTGTGTATATGAACTTCTAATATGACTTTTTACACAATTTATCTTTTTCAAAGTATATTGATCACCTAATCTTTACAGAACTATATAATTTTGGGAACTTCTATGGTTTGACACAAATTTTAGAATTAGTCTGTTCCTTTGAAGTATGTCATTGAGATATAGATAAATATTGTGTTGAACCTGTTAACTACCTTATGCAATGTGACCATTTAGACAATATTTATTCCTTCAATCCATGAACATGGAATGTTTTGCCATATCTTTGGGCTTTTTTTTTTTTTAGCAATATTTTATAGTTTTTGTTGAATAGTGCTTTCACCTTCTTTGATAGATTTATAGCTTAGTATTTAGTATGATTTGATGCTACTGTAAATGTATTTTTAAAATTTCTTTCTCTTTTTGTCCATTTTTGTATATGAGAATGCAACAGTGTTTTGGATATTGGTGTTGGGGATCCAGATTCTTCAAATAAGTGTTCACAATCTTGGGTGAAGATGGCATAGTATGGCTGGAAAACCTATAGGGGTGTTTCTCCATGAGCAGACCAAGCTCTTTCTAAACCTACACAATATTTTCTAGTTCTCCATTTTAAATTAACTGAAATGTACAATTTTCAACAGCAAATTTCCCTCCAGAATTAGGGAGAAACATCAATTTGATTATGATGTATCTTGGTGTAATGCTACTTAGGATTTATTTAGTATTTTTGATTCCTAGATTGATATTTTAAAATATTTTCAGCTATCATTTTCTAGTATATTCATCTATCTCTCCCCTTCTTCAGGAGACTCTTATATATGCATATCAACTTAATATAATCAAAGATCACCTAGAAAGTTATAGATTTTAACTCTTATTTTTCATTAATCTTTAGTTTGAATACTTTCTGTTGCCATATTTTTAAGTTCAATTATATCTTTTTTGGAAAAATGTCACCATTGAATTATTACATGTTAGATATACTGGAAGATATTAAGATATTTCGTTTTATTTGAGTCTTTCAGTCTTTTTTCTAATTCTATGTTAGTCTTTTGATTATACACTAATAATAGTTGTTTTCATGTCCAAACCTGATCCTATCATCCCTATAATATATTTTAACTGATTTTTCTCCTATGTTATTTTTTCAATTTTTTTAGGTTTTTTTTTGCCTACTTAGCAATTATTGATTAGATGCTGGACATTGTAAAAGTTGTTTATATCCTGCTTTCCTCCTTTAGTATTTGGTTCTGTTCTGGCAGGCTATTAATTGACTTGACAATCATCTTAATATTTATGAGGCCTGATTATGCATTTTGTCAGTGTACATCTAGCACAGGCCTACAGATTCTTTTACTTTTAACTGCTGCTTTAAGATATGGCATTTCTTAGATGTATACTGACTAGTTCTTCATAACTGAGAGAGCTAACATCTGTTATTGGGTTTGAGCTTGAGAATACAGATATTAGTTCAGTTCCCTTTCAGGTCTTTATTTGTAAATTTATTTGCCTGTTTCATACTGTATCAGTCTGTCTGATATTCAATGTTTAATATCAATGAGAGGTGGAAAAACATTCCCTTTAAAAATTTCTGGATTTATCTTCCTCTATTTAGCCACCATCTCCATGATACATTGTTTTCCAAATTCTAACTTAGCCTTCTTTATCTCAGCATTCCTTTTTTGTTATGTCTGAATAACATTTCCCTGCATAGTTCTGTTAGCAAGAAATTCTAGAAATTGTAAAACATACTTCACTGTCTTAATTTTCTTAGAATGTGAGCTCTGTGCTCTTTGTTATAACAGAACCAAAATCTCAAAGTTTCTGAAAAGGTTTTACTACTATTGTTGGCCTAATTTTTGAGGAATTTTATTACTATTTTTTAATGGATATAAAACTAGAGTATTACTGATTATTCACTGTTGGCCAGAAGCACACATTCCTACTACTGTTTTTTTTTTTTTTAAAGAGGCCAAATTTCTGTATTTTGGAAATTCTTATGACTGATGCTTAACTTATTTATATTGTACTACTTCCCAAAAGATGCTTTATGAGAGAACCTATGTTTGACAAAACTCCTATGTACCACTTACCAGACTGCAATATTTTAGAATACATAGGTAGGAACTACTGATTAGTTCTAAGGTCATTATAACCAGAATCTGTGCCATAGGACTTATTAAAATTAATGGAAGGTCTCAAATTAAAAATCATTCAAAAGTTAATGCCATTTAATTTCTACTTCAGATGGAAGTTCCTAGTCCTTTGTAACCTGCTTTACAAAAATAATAAAAATAGTTATTAGCATAACAATTATATGTAGATTTTAAGAGGTATTAAAATGTCTTGTTCTAAATATCTTAATATGCTCATAGAATCTAAAATATTTGAACTACTTTAAATTCACACTCTTTAGCTTACATATATATCTTTTAGTTGGGAGGTAAAGATATGTAATTTCTATTCTCTTAGCAAATTTCCATTATACAATGCCCTATTGTAAGTATACTAATCATATCATATACTATGTCTTCAGATTTTATCCTGAGTTTGTACCTCTCTCTCCCAGAATGACAACTACTTTTGTTCTCTGTTTCCTTAACTTTCACTTACTTGCAGATTTTATCCATAATTGATGACATGCTGTATTTGTCCTTCTTTGAGTTGTTTCATTTAGAATCCTGTCCTCAAAGTCCAGCTATGTTGCAAATGTCAGAATGTCTTTCTTTGCATGGCTTTATAATATTCCACTGCACTACACTGTGTATGGTGTTAACCTTATATATGCATAGCACAATTCCTTTATCTATTATCTCATCACTGACAGGTCATTTCCATATGCAATGAAGATAGGAATTATTTCTTGTTTTCATGGTCGTTGGTATATATACCTAGCAGGGGACTACTAGATCATGTGGTTGCATTAGTTTTAGTTTTCTAGGTTACACCATACTGTTTCCATACTGTTTCAACTTGCCTTTCTACCAACAATGCACAAGGGTTCCCTTTGTACTCTAGCCTCCTATGCACTTATCATTATCTTTTTGATGAGTATTATGTTAATGTGGTTTTGTCATATATAGACTTTATTATATTGAGGTGCACTCCTTTGAAACACACTTTATTAAAGATTTTAAACATGAATAGATATTGAACTTTGTCAAATGCTTGTTCTGCATCTATTGAGATTTTTATGTAATATTTATTCTTATTTTGATAATGATAAATTTGTAGATATTGAAGCATATTTACATGCACAGAATAAATTCCACTTGATCATGTTATATGATTCTTTTACTGTATTTTTAAATTCAGTTTACTAACATTTTGTTGAGAATGTTTTTTCTCTATATTGACCAGAATATTGGGCAGTAATTTTCTTTTCCTGTTATGTCTTTGTCTGCTTTTTGTAGTAAGGTAATAAATACTGCCCTCATAAAATGAATTTGGAAGTGTTTTCTCCACTTTAATTTTTTGAAAAAAATGTTGAGAAAGTTTAGTATTAATTCTTTAAATATTTGATTTATTTCACCAAAGAAATCTGGTTTTGAGCCTTTCTTTTTTAAGAGGTTTCCAATTGCTGACTGAGTTTCCTACTAGAAGTTGGTGTTTCATATTACCTATTTGTCAGTTTGGTCTTTTATACCATTTCTTCAGATGTATGGTTTGGAGTTTTTTTTTTCCTTAATATAAGCATTTATTTCCATAAACTCACTTTTAATATTATAATAAATTTCAGTTGCTACATTTTCATTTTAGTTAATTCAAGATATATTTTGACTTTTTTTTATTGTTTCTTTGGCCACTGATTTGTCAATAATATGTTGCTAAATATCCACATATTTGTGAAACTTTCAATTTTCTTCCTATAGTTGATTTCTAGTACACTATCTTTTGTCATAGATGTTCTTTATTTAGGACAACTACTTGTATCTTTTATGCTTCATGCCATATGCCTTCAAATTTTCCCTTTGGTTGATTTTTCTTTTCATTACCATCTTCCACTGTAAACTATTGATATCCTTGAGTGCTTTCCGTTATGTTTAAAGTTACAGAGGTTTGTGATCTTTGCTAAAGGTTTTATCTGACTCAGTAAAATTTCACCATTAGTAAATATGGTAATCTGGTTACTGGACTAAGAAATTGATAACTAATTTTATTTGCCCTAAATTTTTGTAGTATTTGTGGAAAATATGTAAAAGTAAGAAAGAAAACACACAGTCTTACCAAATTACTTCAAATTTTTATTACATTGTTTCAAGAGTGACACTAAGATACTGATTAGTCATGCAACTGGAAAGAACATATAAAATATAATTACTTAATTCTTTATATTAAGTTCTAAATTTGTAGATTTAAATTGCTAGTCTAGGGGAAGACACTTATAATCCAGAATTCAGCTACTTTTGGCATAGTATCCTAAGAAAATCCTATAGAGATGATAAGCTAAATAAAAATTTTCTAGTCAAATTCTAGCTAAATAAGTAATTATTTATTAATCTAGTTGACCTTATATAGGCCACAGGACATTCTTTTTTTCTTGCTACTCTATGACTGTGATGGGTTTTAAAAGTAGACTCCATTAGAGACATTTCACAGGCTCATATAGTGGTATTGACACTTAGTCCCTTATGATAACCACTAGTCAATAAAATGAGGCAAAATGTTTATAACATGCATTTATCACATATGTGTTACCTGTTCTACACATACACCTGTATGTGCATAGATATTTTTACTTCTCAGTACACAGTAGTTTTAGAATACTGCTCCATCCTGTAAAACATACATGTTCCAGGTGGTTCTGTCAATCACAGTACCTCTACTCACTCACTTCTGGTCCAACAGTTAGGCTTGTATCCCAGTCAGGAATAATGCATGGATTTACCCTGGCAAATCTAAACAGAGTGTGTTCCAGGATTGTTATGTGGGCATAGGAAAAGAGAAGTCTCTTTCCTTTTTTACCTGGTAGAATTGGTGTGCTGGCAGGTTGTGAATGGGAATGACAATGGATATCTTTCCTGCCATGTGGAGATAATCTATCTGCTGAATTAAAGCAACATGAAGAGGAAATTGGAGCCCAAAAGAGAATGACCCCAGCAATTAAGTTCCTGAATACAGTCAGGTATAAACTGAATTCATGACTGAACTTTTCAGTTATATGTCAATGATTTCTGTTTTATGTAAGATATTTTCAGTTAGCTACATATGAATTTCCAAAGAAATTCCCAAGGATATAGAAAGCATAAAGCTTTAAATTCCATGTATGATTTAGAATTCCATTATGAGATTTATATTGATAAATTGGCATTTCTATAGTTAATATGTCATAGTATGTTTTCACATCCCTTTATGTTTCATTCTGTTTTAGGTACATATCTAATAAGTAAGGATATTTTGAAGTGCAGTTTCATAATTTTAATTTTTAAAGTAAATTTAAACCTCTATCATTGTTATATTTACTGATATATTTGGAAATTTAGCATCTTACTTGATGTTTCTCATTTATTATCAGTTTATTTTTAGATGCTTTTATACTCTTTCTAGATCTTGTTGTGATGTGAGATACAGATTTCTTTATTTCCCTTTCAGAGGATAAAGAACTTATCCAAGGTCACATAACCAGGTGCATGTAAGTGGGATTTGACACCAAATGTGACTTGCACCTAGCATTTTCACACTTTACAACTCCATAATTCTGTTCCTGCAGAAGGTCATATTTTTAACCAGTTGCACTGGAAATGGAAAGTCAATGATAAGCAAGAGAGAGGGTGTTAATTTAAATTAGTTGAACTTAGAGAGCAGTTAGTGTTAAAAATAAGAAAAGCTGAGGCATGTGGCATAACATAGACTTCCTGTTTAGGAGACATGGTATGTACTGTGCAGGTTATCAGGAAACAAATATATAGAAAAGGGAATTGTTTTCATCTAACTTGCCACTATGCCATTCCAGATGGAGAGGGTCACTAGGTAGTTTGTTAAAAAAATTTCCAGTTCTGGGCTTGATTTTAAAGTACATTAGTTCAAGATATCTATGAAACCCATGGATTTAGATATGGATGTCAAAAGAAAACAAGGATGGTGTTATAAGTGAATGCACAGATGACAGGGTTGTAATGTTTAAATGAATTAGTAATGGAGGGCACTAGAAATAGCACCTAATGTAAAGTAGGTGATTCTCAACTAGTGATGATTATGAGTGAGGAGGAGAAAGATGATAAATCATGTGAATGTCTTCAATATACTTTTTATAAAGTAGTTCAAAACCAGAACTTAGGGAATTAGTACATTATTTTTCTCTTGCAATGTTTCCCAAATCTTACTTTGAGCTAGGAAAAAATACTGAGTCAATAACCCCAACTATATTTTGCTTTCAATGAAAAGGGGAATGAATACTACTAGTAGATGAAGATGAGAGATATTTTCTCTCATAGTGAAGTGATTTCTCAACTTCTGCAGTAACTAATTTTTAGGCTGCTAAACTAATCTTAGATAAATAGTGGGTTATTTTATATAACAGCCATATGAGTTTTCTTCCACATAAAGTAGAGTAAGATTTACCTCTTAATATTTCTTTTCTTCCTTTTTTTCTCATTTCTCACCAGGTTCTACTGGTATAATTTGGTCATGTTCAACTGTATGTGAAAAGCACATTTTTCCCCCCAACACTTCTTCACAGTGAAGGTAAAATTTGTGCATCCCTGGGGATTCTAGGAAAAGAGAGAGGTGGAGAAAGAAGTTGAAAGGTAAAGAGAAAGTTCAAATTGTCAAGCTATGTGGTCTTTCTGAATTTCACCCAGGGGATCACCCATTCTTATTGTCAAACACCAAAAGATCTTGGGAAGCAAGAAGGACAATTCAAACATGATGGGGAAAATTCCAAGCCAAACAGTAACAGTGAATGATAATATTTTACAAGTTGTGAAGCATTTTTATTTCAAAGGATTTTTTTTAGATCAAGTGCTGTTTCTCACCTACATATAGTTTTTCATTGAAATAAACCTCATAGCAATTGAAATAGCACAGGAATGAAATTAAATTTATGAATTAAGTTTAATTTATATTTTATGTTTAAAACATATAGTTTGTATAAAAATATTTCAAGTCTAAAATATGTATGATATATGCCCATGTAGTTCTACTTAAAAAATATATATTAAGAAGCTATTCAATTTTGATATAATTTTTCTTTCTGTTACATTTAGGAAAAGTAATAATGGAGTAAAATAAATACAATTTAAAGACCAGCTAACATAGCACCCATTCCTACACCCTCAAAGTAACCATAAGTATATGCTTTGCATTATACATTAAATTAGGTGTAACCAGTATCTTAATCATTAGTCCTCGAAAATTGCTATGTTGTTTATTTTGCAAATAATATTTTTTTTCTTAAGCTCAAAGAGTCATAGATTTAGAATTAGGATTATCTTGCTTCAACACAGAACTCATTGTTTATTTTTTCTACCTAATTATTCTTGGCTTAGGGGTTTTTCAGTGTCATGGTCAGAAGACATCATAAACATTTATCAAAGAGAATGGGAACCCAAATTATACCCACTGAACTGCTGGAAGCTCAGTGTGGACAACTCAGAATTAAAATATCCAAGAAAACAGTCATAGAAGGAACCTCACAGTATTGTGAGATTTACTTTCAGACACTCACCCATTTTCCCATAGAAAGTATGGTAGAAAAATCTGCTCATGAAATGCTACAGAGCACTCTAAGTACCCCTTCTTAGTAAGACCTGTTATAACGGGGAAGAAATTGACCAGTCTAACATTCTGTGGTTTTTCAGAACCTGACTGAGGGAAAAGAAATATCCAACTCCAGCCCAATCTTGCATTTTGTTCCACATAAAGGGGGTGAAAAATGCTCAGCAGTAATGAAAACACAGGCTCACAAAAACACAGACCTCACCACTATATTGTTAAAGTTCTTTTCATAGCTGTTCTTTGTATCTGCTGTATAATGTCCAGCTATCAAGAAAAAATTTAAGGCAAGACAGGCATTTTGAAGGGGATGCATCTGAACCAGACATGCAGGAACATAAGGGGGAAAAAATCCAAAAACAAATAGCAAAACCCTGCTCTGAGGTTATCATTCAGAATGAGTTGTGTTACATTAAATTTTCAAATCCTAAAGTGTAAGTTTTCTCCATATATGATCAAGATTAGCTTGGTCTAGATATTAGCATTGCCACATAAATTTAAGAATCAGTTAATTTCTATATAAAATTACAGATTTATTTTTGGATTTCTTGGTATTTATAGAGTCAGTTATGAGAACTGATATCATAAAAATGCTAGTCTTTCTATAATTGACTATCATATGTAGCTTCAACTATTTACACTTTTAAAATATATCTCAGGAGGATTTTTTTCTGCATATACCTTGCAAGTATTATGTTAAGTTTAGATCTGAGTATTTTATGTTTACTGAAATTCTTGAGAGTGTTTAAAATTACTTTTTTAAAAAAAATTTTCAAAATGATTTTGCTTGGAAATAAATCATATTGTGTCATTTGTTCTTGCTAATGCTACTTATCAGTTCCTTTCACATTTTATTAGGTTTTAGAATTTACGCTGTATAACAATCACATTTTTGGCAAAAGAAAATTTAAGTTTTTTGTATCTCTCTTATTCTCTGTAGATTATAACTACTAGGCCTCTAATACAATGTTGACTGTAAATTCATTCAATTTGTGAATTAGATGGACTTAATTTTTAAATATTAAAATAGTCTATTTTATGTAGTAAACTGGTCAAGATATATTGTCCTTTGTGTAATGCTGGTTATATTTGTTAATATTTTCTTAATTTTTATGAGTATTAGTACTTATTAGTACTTTTTCTATACTATAATTGGCTGAATTTTGAAGTATTCTCAACCCTCTTCTCTTTAAAAGTTTCTGTAACTATTTTTATTTAAAAAATCAACAAAATTTACTAGTAAAGGATTTGGTCCTGCAGGCTTTATTTTCTTTGTTTTGTGACAGCATTTTAAAAATAATTTACTTATATATATATTTCACATCTTTGTATTCCCCAGGGTTCGCCCACCATCTCCCCTCCCTGACCACTCCCACTCATAGTCCCCCTCTGCCAGTTGTATACTTTAGTTTGTTTGTTAGCTTGCTTTTTAAAAAATATTTATATATATTACTAACCAATACATAATAATACAAGTCCCATTTCTTCTTAGGTTATTTTGGTTAATATATTTGTCAATATCTCCCCACTTCCCCACATTTTATCCAAGTTGTTGAATACAAAGTCATAACTTTCTTTATAATTGATTATATCATCCAATAACTTCAGGTTCTTAGTGACATCCTATTTTTCAGTTCTATCATTGACAGTTTATGGGTCTTTTGTTACTTCTTCCATCATCAATTTAATTTGTGCCATCATTTCAAAGTAAGTGTTCTTTGTTTCATGCATTTTTAATATATCTTGCCTCTTTTCTATTTACTTGATTTCTAATGTTTGATTTATCCTTCTTCCTTTTACTATAGGAATTTTAGTTTTTAGGTGTATACCTAGTCAATATTGCTGTATCCTATTTTTAAAAAGTGCCCATTTTAATCATGATGAAATGACTTCAAGAATGTTTGTCAATGCCGGGCATGGTAGCACATGCCTGTAAGTGGCAACTTAGGAAGCCATGGCCGGGGCCAGGGATCGTGGTTCGAGTCCCACTGTGGGCAATAGTGAGACCTAGTTCCAAAAAAGTATAGCTGGGCATGTTGGCCTGTGCGTGTAATCCCAGCTATCGGGGAAGCTAAGGCTGGGTATTGCTTGAGTCCTTGGTAACCCGGGCAATGTGAGCCTGTGGTTCCACAGGCAAAAATAGTGAGACCTAGTCTTGCCAAAATTCTTTTCTTTCTTTTTTTCCCCAAGATCTAGAGTAGTTTTTCAATGTGATTGTTTTGATATCACAGGTTAACATGTAGCTTTTCTGATGTCTCTGCAAAGTGCAATATGTGTTCTACATGGTCTCTCCACTCTGGTTCATCAACATTAAAAATGCCCCCTTTCATCCCCCTCCCCAATGAGAGTTCAGGTAGATTTTCTTTTTCTAATTCTATGATAGTTGTAGTTCCTTAATAATTATTTTTTTTTTGTATGGACTGTGTTATTCTTTACAGTTACAACTGGGCTTCAAGGAAGTAAAGCAGATCTTTGGGGTACTTTTCTTTTTGTTTGCCTTTCAAATCCCAGTTCTCTAACTCTTGCTTATCTCCAATCCCCAGATTATGAAGCCATGTTCATGCCACTTCTGTTGTGCCAGGGCCCAATGGCTAACTCCATTCCAAAAACTGGCAGTTAACTCCAACATTCTTAGGGCTCCTCTGGGTTTATTTGAAGTTTTATCTCTGAAGTTCAATAATATTTGCAGTTTATTGTCCAATGAATGAAAAAAAATTATCATACAGGTTTTCCAAATTTGTACCAGACTATGATTGAATTACAAGGGAAATTCCTACTATTCCTCTTTGGAATTTTTTATTCCTATTCCATTTTGGAATACTATCATTTCTATTTCCTAAATAAAAACTGTTTTTTAAAAATAAATTGTATCTATTATTATTAATGTTCCCTAGGGCATGAAATAATATTTTTTCTATACTTTACTTATTTACCTCACTTATATATCCACACACATAATTGAAAGCAGGAGTGGATGGTAGCTTTACTTTTTGTTAATGCATCAACCAAGTACTGAGAATACCCATATTCTCATAACATAACTTATTTACCCTTTAAAGAATTGTAGAAGAATTTATTGTTTGTTCTTTGTAGTGTAACTCTATTTTAAATCCATTTATATACTTTTTAACCTTTCTTATTTGTTTTATTAATTTATTAGGCAGTACTATATGATCATTAAGAAATGAGAAGAATTATAGAAATGAAAATAAGTCACATTTTTTAATACCTTTCTGTTGGCACACCTTCTAAATTTTTTTCTTTGATAATATTTGGTAAGATTTCAAAAGTAAACAAGTAAATCTTGTCTGAGAGAGTTTTCCAGAAGACACTGCAATCTCTCATTATAATATTGCCACAATATGAAAGAAACATCTATATTTTAATAAAAGCTGTTATTTTTAAATTTCAATCAAGTGTCACTTGGTAATTGAATTTGACCACCTACACATTCTTAAATGGTTCTTGAAGTGGTCAATAATATCAGGTGTGACTTGTATAAAGGGTGATTCTTTTCTGAGTACTTGTGACAAGTTATAGTATGCATGTTCTTTCTTTTAGTAACTTACCTATTCTTACTTATTAACTATAATTTGTTCACATCTCCATTGCTGAGATATATTTTTGAAAGTATTAATATTTTAAGCTAACATTTCTTTATAAAAATCCTATTGATGTAATAACACAAAGATAATAATAACAATATTTATTTGTAATTCTTTTATCTGTGTGATTTTATGTACACAGAGAATTTGTCATCAGTCTCACCATTACTTCAGTGTTAACTTTTTCCTTTGTGGAAATTGAAAATCTTGCTTAAGAATACTTTCTTAACCTCTCTTCAATCAACATATTTAGAAACTAAGCATAGGGACTTAATTAGTAAATGGTCCTTCATATCTTCTACTTCAGTAACTATGCTTTGAATAGTCACCAACCTTTCAACAACTTGCGGTTCTATATACATTTTTAAAAGATTCTCAAAATTGAATCCCGTGGTAAGACTTTATTGAGAGAGTAGATGTTTCTCTCTCTATACACACATAAAGAGCATACCACCTTTTTTTTTTAAACATCATAGCCAAAAAGTTAATTTACCTGAAGCTTTATATATTTGTATTGTTATTTAAGTAACTATCAGAAACATCATAATTTTGTTTCTCTAGTCACAACTCCCTCATTGAGATTTATATCATGTAGTTTGAGCTTCAAATTACTGCTTTATCGATTCATATAGATTATTCTTGGGGGATTTAAATGCTTATAACTGGAGTTTAACTTTCTCTGCTAATTTACTAACTGTGATATGTTTATTGAGGTGGTTTAGCTATACTATGCAAGTTAATTATTTTTCTCTGCATAAATAATTGTATACATATTGAAAAAATCTACTTACAGATAATACCTATTATAGTAGTGTCTTTAAAGTTTGAATGTATTAATTTCTACTACAAGGTTGGATTTCAATTAGCTGAAGTAAGGAAATTTTGTCATACCAGATTTTTCTGAAAAGGAAGATACAAATAAGTCATGTTTTAACATATTTGCTAATTTAGAATTATATTTTCAGCTCATTGTAAAAAAAAAACTAATATATGTATTAAAAATTGACACAGTGTTTTCTATCTGTAAATTGATTTTTTTAATTACAAAAGTCTTTCAATGAGGGGATTATTTTTACACTATGTTATACATTATATCTTGTAAACAGGACTGAGAATACTTTGCAAATAAAATACTCAATGCTCAAGACTTATTAAAGCTTATGAAATCCATGGAAACTAGTCATGGATAACATCCATTTTTTTTTTTTTCACAAAAAAGCACTAGGATGTTTTTGCAATGGTAGTTGAAAATGTTTTATTTGACCATTACCAAATTTATTCTGTATCCAAAATGATTTGCTTATTGAGGACACAGGAGAAAATGCTTACTAATTCATTTATAAATAAAATATTATCAGTCAAAGAATTTGTCACCTGTAATTCAGCGGTGCATACAATTGATTCCATTCACCAGTTGCAAAAAATATTTTAATTTCTAACTTAAGGAGAAGTTTAAAGGAAACTAGTACTGACTTAAATGTACATTAATTCATGGTGTAATCCCTTGGTATTTATACAGAATTTTAGAGAAAAAGAAGAGACTAAATTGGTAACAACTGCTTTAAGAAGCTGGGTAAAAAGTAATAACTGACTCTAAGCAATACAATTATATCCTTCAATTCAATGGTTAATCCAATTAAAAGGTATAATTAGCTCCGCAAGGTATTTGTCTCAAACTATTTATTACTTTTCCTTTGAGCAGAAAAAATAAGGGAAACACTTTCTTTTCAGTTTGACCTGTGTTGAATATGTGATGTAGAAGTTAGTGCCATGTCCAGTGAGGAGTCCATCCTTGGAAGTTGAGTGCAGGGCGCCAAGAGGAGGCTAGGAGGCTAGGCATTTTTCTTTCTTTTTGCCAGGTAAGCATCCCCGGAAGCTCACAAATGGGGCCTCTTCTTAGCCAGCAGTTCATTGTAACTCCCTCTCCATCTTCATCCAACACAAGACAGTGGCTATGCACTAATGGCCCAGTGCTGTGGATACCATGGTGTGCGTGACGGTATTCAGAAATCCTATCTTCACGTGCTTTTGCTGTGCAGTTCATTTTTTAACAAAGGAGTGAAAACGAAAATGTGGATGTAAGTGAAAGCGAAGAGCAGGGGGTGAAAGACCACTTTGTAGCAAATGAATTACATTCAAAGTCAATTTTTAACTAATTCTTCCTGTGGCTATTAAAAGAGCTAGTGTTACATAGAGTCACAAACCAGTCTCCAGAAAATGAGTATTGGTGAGAGATCCACTTCTGGGCATAAAGCATCCTCTTTAGAGAAAATCATTCTTGAAGTTCATATATTAAGTTTGTTCTCACTATTCTGAGGCAGGTTTAGAAAATACAGCAAAAAAAGAAAGAAAAACTGTTGGATTTATCCATTTTAAAGGGACCATAAATTGACCTCCTGCTGATGACAGAGTACTCTGTAGGGGGAAAAAAAACAACAAAGAAACCTTTCACAGCCAACAATAGAGATTGCTTCAGTTCAATTTCCTCTCATATTCAGGATCTTGCTTTACATTTTAGCCCCATCAGACATTTATTAAGAGAAAACTCAGGAATATTATCAAATAGCTGAAAAAATAAAAACCTAACACATGTGGGCTCAAACCATTTTTTATAACTTCTTTGCTCTTTTAACTATAACATAAACTCTTCTGTTGACTCTTTTATTTGATCAGTTCTATCACTCCTCCTTCTCTTCCTTCATTTTTTTTTCTTTTTCTATGAAAGACCCTAAGCTGTAGGAAGTTATTAGGGAGTGTTAAAATTTTCCCTTAAAACAGCTATACTAATAGTTTTATTTATTAGATGTAACCTTTACTTTAATCCTATTGCAATGTACCGTGACAACATCTACTTTAATTGCAGAAAGGAGTCTTAGGAAAGTTCTTTTATTTCCACAGTTATTTAGTCTGTATGTTAGCTGCTTTGTAGAAACTTTTTGGAGGTGACCTCTTCAGATACACACATCTTGCCATCAACAATCCATAGGAGAGTTTGAAATGGGGTGTGAGAACTTGCAACATTTTACTCAGTGTCTTGGGAGGCACCATTATCATGACCCCTTAAATTTACTGTCTTTGTAGACAACTTGCTATGGGAAAGGGGGACTTGGAAGTTAACTCAGCAGCTTCTGCAAATGAATGTTCCAGGAGAGTATTACTGCAAACCCCAAGAGGGGACATTAGTCTAGCTCTTCATTAGCAGGGGTGAGAAAAAGCTGTCCTCTGTGTTCCTGGATAGGCAGGCTTTATCCCGGTAGGACTTTCTCTCTGGAATTCAATTCTCTGAAATTCTTAGTGCTCCCAAAGTCAGACTTGTCTTTAATGGAAATGGGATAAGGGGAATCTGAAAATGTCAAGTGAAGAGTTTTATTTTTCAAGGAGGCCATGGGTTTACAAATTGGGAGAAAAAAACAATTCCTTTAAGCAGAATTAAAGTGCAGTTTTAAAAGTCCAACACATTGCAGTTTGACAATGTGCACTAACTGATAATGCCACCCACTTGACTCATTTACCAATTTAAGGTTATTTTGTAATCTCTTTTTAATCTTCCCGACATAATAGAGCTGTGTGACTGTCTGTGTGTTTGTGTGTGTGTGTGTGTGCATGTATGTCTGCATTGCTCTAAGATAGTAAATAACTTTCAACAATGCTTAAGAAAATACAACTAACAATTCCTTCACTTCTTTTGTAGCAAAGATATTTGTGTAGAGGTAATCTTTTTCAAAGTTAAATTTTAGTGTAATGTGTGGGTGAACAAAATGCAACTGAAATTTCAAAGCATGTAAATAACGGTAAAGCAAACAGTTGAGAGCAGAGGGGAAATAAAGACGAAATTGCTGAACGTATTCAAACTTCTATAGGAATCTGAGTAGAAAAAACTCAATATTTGAGAATAAAAGTATTAAAAAGACTCAACCTAATTTATTCATCTAGCAATTCCAAAGTTTAAAGTGAATAACCGCAGGAATAATTTTGTCTTCTTTTGCTGCTGCAAAATTATGCTGGTAATAGTGAATCATAAATGCAGAATGGCTTCTCCTTATTAAACTTTCAAGTTCCTTACATTTCAGAATTTTGAAAATGTCTAATTTATGGAGAAATCCTTATGTACGTATTAGAGAATAAGATTTAGATTGGAATTTCTCCCTACTTGTAAGATGGATATTATGATGCTTGTTATAATTAGTTATATCAATTTTTTAAAACATTTGTAAAAGTAACCTAACACCTAAAACATCACATTTTAAAGACTTCATTAATAATCTCTCTCAGAAAAAAATGACTGAAAGGCAAGGTTGAAGTCAAAGTTTGTTTTAGGTGGTGCCCCCTTGAGAGGGGCACAGGAGAAATAGCACCTGATGAGACAGGCTTTAAGAGCAGGAAAGAATCCACTATGTAGGTGGAGCCTTTGATAAAGGATATATCAGAAGCTGCAGAAGCGGCCCAGAGTGGATCATTCTGGAGTTCTGCCCTGAAGCGGGCTATTCTGGAAGCATGGTGATCCTGGAAATTGCCCTCTCTGGGATTTGGCCACTGCAGGGAAGCGGAGAAAGCTGCTAGTAACTCAAGTATGGGCCTTTTGTTTGGAAATGGAATCCCAAAGACCAGGAAGGTGAAGATGCTAGAAACAAGAATTTGAACCTCTCAAGAAGAGAGAGGTAAATTTGTTGAAAATGGAATCTGTGGACCTCCCAGATGGGAGAGGTAAAAGGAGTTGAGACAACATCTTGGCATTTTGTTTGCAATATAGAAGATGTTATCTTGGCTGCATGGCCTTTGTCCGGAAACAAACAAGATGTTGAGACAACATCTTGGCATTTTGTTTGCAATATAGAAGATGTTATCTTGGCTGCATGGCCTTTGTCCTTGCTTGCTTCAGGTCTGGAGTGGCAGGAAGATGCTGTCTTGAAAGTGTGGCCTTTTGAGGACTTCAAGACTGGATAATAACTGGGGTAAGATAACTGGTCACTTGTGGCCTCAGTGTCTCTTAGTTTTCCTTTGTTTGTTAAATAAAACCTGTTATTGTTGTTCATTAAGTCTGAGTGGTGTTGCAATTGTGCATACTGGCAGAAGAACCCAGATTGTGATCAGTTTTTAATACTGGGAATGCTCCTTGTTCAGTGTTAGTGTACTTTTACCCAGTTGCCCCCTTTGGGGCCAAATCCCAGAATGGTGTATTTGTGCACCAATCCTGCAGCTTCTTATATATTCTTTATCGAAACCTCCACCCACACTTCTTTCTTGACCTCAAGGCCTGTCTCATCTGGTACTATTTCTTACCTACACCCCTCTTAAGGGGGTGCCACCTATAACAGACTTTGGCTCTTAACCTTGTCTTTTGGCCCTGGTACAAAAGCACCTACTCACTGCTAATCTTGGTCCTAAGAGATCTGAAAGACTGATTAGTACTGGTACTTTCAGATTTCTTCTTTTCTGCAAACATGCTCCACCAGACCTTTAATCAAGACAAAAAATACTTAAACTGTTCTATCTCTTTGTATTTAATGGGTCTGGAGGTACTAGAGCAGCACCATATGTCATATGTCTGGACTTGTGACCAGGTGTCACTTGGTCAGAAAGAATCACACAGAACCCTGGAACAAACTGTATCCCAAGGATCAAATAAAGCTCTTCCCAATGAATGTAGATAACAACAAATTGAAGAAAGTAGGTCCAGACTTCATAATGAAGTGTTTCACTGTAAAGCTGACAAAAATGAAGGTCTTCCAAAAGCCATATGCACAACTATTCTCTGAATCAGGAAACAGTTCCCCTCTAAGCACACCAAATTTTGTATGCATACTATGTTGGGATTTACACTGATAAATTAAAACCTGAAATCTGGGGCTTAAAACACAATTACATAAATTATATAAATTCTTATGCTCTTAAAACTTAAGTGAATTGAGATGAATTGTCATATGAGTTTACTACATTTTTTTATATCACTGATTTTTTTCACACCTTTTTAGAGCATATAGCTTTTGGCTTGAAAAGGGGGAAAAAATGATCTTCTATAAGGTCAGTGACAGGTAACCTTCCTGGCTCTGCTTGAACAATTCTAAGAGCAGGGAATTCATTGCAATATGAGGGAAATTGATCTTTCGATGAAGACCTCTGAGAAGTCACTCTCAGTCTCTAACCAATCAGCTACTTTTTATTTTTTAAAGCAATCACAGCAAACTTACATCATTTGTCAGCTTATTTGAAGCCACTTGTCCAAACTTACTCCAAATTTTCCCTGTATTTTAATCTTCAATTTTATAGTACATCTTTTAATAGTTACTAACTTCTACACCTTATACCCCATTGGTTTCAATAAGCTAAGAGCTTACCCTTTGATCCTTTCAACCTTTTCGCTTATTAAGACTTACGGAAGTAGCTGTATGCTTCTCTCTTTATTGGTATTCTTTCTCTTCATTTCTACCACATCACTCCTCCTAGTTTTTTGGCCTCAGACCTGTTCTCTTTTGGCCTGGAAGCTCGGTGGATAATATTTGATCTCTCCTTGAACTTAACTTTACTTCTAAACACTCTTTGTTCCTCCTTCCACAATGTTCCATATAATTTCACATCTTAGGAGAGAACAAGAGAAACTCCTTATTTGAAGAAATTTTTCCTAAATTGCAGTTTATACATTCTGACTTAGATGTCCCAGAGGTTTCAGGTATATGTATACATATATATATATATATATGTATACATATAATATATACATATATATGTATATATATATATGTATACATATAATATATACATATATTATATGTATACATATAATATATACATATATACATGAATATATACATATATACATACATATATACATATACATATATATATATATTTATTTGTCTCTGGGCCTGAATGCTAATAGTGTCCTAGAAAGGGTGACGGCTGAGTGAAATTATGGCTAATTCAACACAGTGGATACAGTTTCACCTTGAGCTAGTTAGGATACCTGTTCTGATTGCCTAGGACCTTTTTTTCAGCCTTATCCTCTTACTTCTCACAGAAGATATCCAGTTAAAAAGTTGATTTTCATGGTTTTAGAGGGTCTAAAACCCTCTAAAGGGTTGAATTAGACAGGACATCTAATTCAATATAGAGCTTGAAGTGGAGGGTATACTCCAGACACTGTATCATTGCAATAGCTGGACAAGAGAAATTCACTATTACCAGAATTTCTCACCCAGATGAGATGACAGTAATATGACCTAATGAACTGAGTTTTCAGGGAGCCAATTTGAGTACATTTCCAGAGTGGACAATATCTTTTCTCTATAGAAAATTTTTGAACTCTTATTGGGACATCCAGTCTAGCAGCACTGAATTCTGTTTTTATGGGGTGAATGTACCTATCACACTGATATTCAAGATGGGACAGAGGGAAGTTATGGGCCCATACAGAAATAAGATTCCAATGATTGAGATCTATAGTTTTGTTCCAAGAATTTTTCAGATGTTCCATACTTGATAAACTTATGAGTCCTTGGAAAGCCTAGATTTTCAGAGCAGGTCTTAGCTTTGGGGAGAGGCTACTTATTGAGGTTCCTACTGATGCTTCTCATTTGAGTTCACTGAATGGAGAGTTTTCCTCAATGAGATCAAGTGGTCTTTATCTTCTCACTTACTCTTTTAGTGGAACCAAATCTGTGGTTATTGAGCATTTAAAATAATCATTGGATTTCAGGCTGAAGCTATGGTACATTTGGACTCACTTTTTCACCTGATCCAAGACTGACTCCATATGGAAGACCATTGCTGATGGATAGTCTCCATCAGCATTCCATGGGGAGGTATTCCCCATGGATTCATATCATCCAGCAACACATGGTACAAAATGTGAGGTGCATGTTACATTTGCCCATTAAATATGGTCTGTCTTAGCTGGAAGCCCACACATTCAGAAGATTTTGCATTCATGGTTATAAGTTTAAACTCTTACTCAAAATTTTAACCTATAAAACCCTCATGATAATGTGGGTTTTATATTGAACTAGTGGAAAGCTAAGCTACCAGTACTGTAAAATTTCTACTAATCTAGATCTTTATATATATATATATATATATATATATATATATATATATATATCCTACATTGGGAAGATATCCTGTTTTTATTGAAAAATTTTACATTTACCATTGGCCTGAAGGAAGCTATTTAGACTAATTTGGATATGGGTCCTCATGAGTTTTCCTTTCCATAATTGCCTTCTGTGTACATTCTATAGGTCAATTTCATTTTACATTTAATTTATTCATTTTACAAATAAATTTTTATTTTTTCATGTTTCAGATTTATTTGAAAGATACTTATTAGTATGTGAGATTAATTAGACAACAAGTTCTTAATGGCTTCCCTTGTGATTTAGAAGATGACAGGAGTCTCTTGTGGCTTGATACTGTTCGATTTAGTCAAAGTGTATTTTGACATAAGGTATCAAAATCAATTCTGCATAGCCCTCCTTCAGGATAGCCAGAGGATAGGATGAGGCAAATGGCACATCAAAAGTAGCTCATCTTTATTTTTCCTCAAGTACATATTTTTCTAGTACCAATATTACCCACAAAATATCTTCACTCATTATTTTCATTGTGGTACCTTACATAGACATGCTTATCAAAGGAACATTACTGAAATATATTTGACTATCTATCTGCATGGACTGAGGAGTAAAATTGAACAATTATACTAATAAGAACCACCAATAAGCACAATTCTGCCTGGAAAAACCTATTGCTTTCAGACAGGAAACATTGGGGTCAGAGCTATGCTAAACATTTGTTCAATTTAATCATTTTCCCATATGGACCCAACCAGAATAGTTTCATGAAATGACAATAAAGTATTTCTTCAAGACATTTTACTTAAAATGTATTCAAGATGACAAGGATTGTACAGTGGAACTCTCACTGACAATTACTAGCATACAGATGATTCCTTATGAAAAGGTAATATACTTTAAGTACACTAAAAGTACTTTCAAAACTGCTTACACCTCATGGGAAAACTTTGAAGAATCTATTCAGAAAATTCTATTTAGCCTATATGCTGTTGCTGTTATTTATTTATTTTGTTCTTTATTGATAGGAACAATAATATAATTCTGAATTATTTCTAAAGGTCTCATATGTTTTATAGCTCCTTCCTCTTATTATATAAACATCAAATTTGCTCAATTCTATATCAGACTAAATTAAATTTCCTTCTTATCTTCTAATGCAATTTCTCCATAAGAATGGGATTTAAATAAAATGTTGTATTACAATTTTATAATTTAACTGGCAACATCTGTTTTCTTTTAGTTTTTGTTTTGAATTTTTTTATAAACTATTTTTCTTAAGACAGTACTTTCAAACTAGAAATTTCAAACTAGAAATTATATATATATATATATATATCTCACCAATATCTACAAAATAGTACCTGATATTTAATAGGTGTTTAATAAATTTTTGCAAATATGAGTTGTTTTAGAGTATAGTTTGCATATACTTTAACATATAATATAACTAGATCTTCTTTGTTCCATATTACATGTCATTCACCCCTCAAATTCTGTCTTATAAGATTAGGATATTTGGCCAATACTGTTAGATTACCACCTCTCTGGCCAATGTTTTGGACCTTAAGTTCTGATCTTTATATATAATGAGATAACAGAATCTTTCTCTGGGGGAATTTTAATGTGTCCTGGGCAATATTCCAAGCTGCTTTGCTATATACATTTAAGTTCATTTGAGCTACAAAAACACTCATGAACACTGTAATTTATGAACAATTATCAAAATCACTTTAACTATATTTCTACCTTTATTCTTTGTTGTAATAAAATAATGACAAATATTCTCAGATTTTGTTCCTGGACATAGCCTGTCATGAGAACCAAGAAAAGGGATTGATATTTCTTTTTAAATACACTTCCAGGTTTCTGTTGGATGTATTATTTCTTTCAGGCCTTGGGCATATAGAACGGGTCTATTTTTATGGTTTCATTGGGTTGTCAAAAGTTAAGGGCAATGAATTGACAAATTGTCTTCAGGAGAAGGTGAGTCTAAAAAAACATATTTGGTTTTATGACTTCACATAGTTAAAATAAAGGAGGAGAGGTGCATAGTTTATGGCCTTTTATAGGAGCAAATGTATTTGTGGAAGCTATTTTTCAATCTGCCTCACTCCCCTCCCCTTTATAGCATATATTTAAATATCACAACCCAACTTTCCTAATTTTTCTAATTCCATGTCTGTGAGATTAGATGGACATAGTTACCAACAAGATGTTCTACTGTAGAATTACTTTACCTACACAATGTCAACTGTTTTAATCTCTGGGATGATAGACTTTAAAAGACTATGTCAATTAATTTTTCAGAATTTCAGATTCCTATAGGTTACATAGTTAATTAATTTATTCAAAATACTTTTCATGGACAAAACACTTCACTGAATGTAAGAGCAGTAAAATGAAGATGAAATTTTACTTAATGAAAACAGTTCCTAGTAAGAGATTATTTGTATAGTAAACAAATAAGAATAAATTACTATAATAATTTTTTATTATATATATATGGTGTTTGTTCACCAACTGAGATATAAGAATTTTAGTGTTATTTGTTTAAAATATTTGTCAGTTGTAATGATGTCCCATTCCACAAGGTGGGACAAACATAAGAACTGAGGGTCTCCCAGTTCTTTTTCAAAATTTCATTTGTATTCTGAAAGATTTATCTAGAAACAGACACTCTTGAGAACTAGAAAGAGGAAGTTCCTTTAATCTTTCATAATCTGTGTCTGCTTGAGAAAACCTGAAATTTGTATCTTAAAAAATAAATAAATAAAAAATCCCAGCTATCAATATAGATCACTTTTGGAAATCTTTAATGATCTTTTTTCTCTAAATAGTTGCTTTGCAATTTTCACTGCTTTAGGTAAGTCATAGTTTTGCCTATTATTATATAATACACATTTTACCAATTTTATGTTTATGTTTTATTATGTTCAAAACTAACTTTCTTCCTACATGTATGTCCTGGAAATGTGCGTCTAGAATTATTATCATTATTATCAGTACTCGTGGTAATACAATAGTTTTTACAAACTGGCTAACCTTATTGAATCCAGTGCCTTGGTGCTTTGTTCACAGTTTCTGCTGATGTGTCGGGTTGTCTGTCATCCCCAGGACCTTTGCCATTACTGTTTCCTAAACTTCAGGGTCTATAATCCCATTTTCACTGCCAATGCCTACTCATTCTTCATTTCTGAGAGTAGATACACTTTTCTAATAAAGCTTTCTAATTTCTTCAAGACTATAATAATAAATGCTGCGTTGGTGTAGTGGGAATCATAGCTGCCTTCCCAGATTGAGATAAGCCCTCTTCCTGTATGGTCTTCCTGTAGCTGGCACCAACCATCATCATTGAACATATTGTACTATAATAAAAACATCTGTCTTCTCAATGAGACAATCAACCCCTTAAATAGACATTTTTTCCCTTTCTTATTTTTCTTTCCACTGCTTGGCACAAAGCCCGGGGTAAAGGATTGAATAACAGCATGTACATATTTTCTCACTTCCAAAGACAAATGTGTCTTTTTCTAGCAAGTACAGGTTAAATTTTGGGAGAGATGATCAATTTATTTGCCATCATGGTGCTAGTGAATGAGTCATTTGTAGGTTTCTTATTTCTTCTGGAAGTTCTAGTTATGGTAAACTTAACAGTGACCTGGTCATATTGGGAAAGCACATTCTCTAAAGATAGCAAACTGATCTGTTCATTCCTGAGGAGCAAGATTTGCTAATTTAGTGACAATACAAATAATAGCACAACAGTCTGTCCAGATACCACTGCTGCGCACATACTATCACACATCTATGCCAGACCCTGGTAGAGAATAGAGACAAAAATAGTGACCTGGGACCCTGGCCACTATACAGATCAAATACTATGCTTAGGACTGCTCATCCCCTCCTGTAGTCATGGGAAGGCTTCTACTCCAAGTTACATACACTATCCTGACACAGTCACATCCTCTGCAGCTGATGACAGGTGTGGATTAAGAAAAAGGCATTGATATCTCCTCATGGTTTTACAAACCAACCCCTTCTGAGTAGTAGCTGAAGTACCTAGGATACTCTAGATACTTAGTCTCCCTACATTCCTGCATACATTCTGCATTAATGCCACAACTCAGAATCTATCATTGAATTCACTGATTTCCTTTGCTCTTTTGCGCACAAGTTTGCCACAGATTTTTCTGTAATGAAAAGGGGACACAGTCTTTACTCTCCTGACATTTTTCTCCACTTCCTGCTGAAATTTTCCTCTACTACCTTGCTTTACCTAAGCATTGACTTTCTCCTGAGGATGGCATTTCTTTATCATCTTCATTAGGAGTAATATTTATTTCCTCACATATCAGAGTTGGAAGAATAAGGGAATAAATACAGTACAGATTACACATTATTCTTTAATTTTCTGTTTGAAATAAACAAAAATAAACAACAAAACATCTTTGAATTTCTAATCCCTCTGGTAGATATTCAAGGTGAGACACCAACATGCTTTTTGAATTCTCTACCCTGAGTACAGTTTGTCAGCTTGTATCCTATCTTCTCTACCTTAGGAATTTTGTCATCATCTCAGGTGATTCTGATCTCCAGTCAGCAGCCTGATATAAATGACATGACCAGGGCCAATTTAACTGCTATTCACTATCAGAATGACATCTAATAATTAGCAATGTCCATCTGCTATATATTATCAAATACCTGGAAACAAAACACAATTACTAGTTTCTTAAAATCCATTATCCTATGATTAATTTTTTTCTTTAGAGAATGAGTTAAAGTTGATGTGGTATTAGTACCTTAAAATGAAGAACACACTTTTGTATTCCTTTATAGAGTTACATTGATAAGAACAACTTCCAAAGCCCCAAATAGGTTGGTTGCAGTTAGTTTGTGATACTGTTGACAATAGCTTTATTATCTACTCCTGGTTAAAACATTTAATCTTTCCACATAACACGAGTAACTGAAAGAAAAGAGAATTGCTAGCCTCCATTAATAATTTCTCACAAAATAAAAATTACACAATTAATGTGTTATTTGGTTACTCAACATATACTAAGCACTCCTTAAATATCTTAGTACTTGCTACAGTGAATGAAGCATTCTTTTTTAGTTATTTCTATTAAATTTCTTGACTTAGCATAGTTTTGATCATCAGGTAACATTAATATATGGAATTTAAGGATAAAGTATTGAAGTTTTGAGCAAGAATTTTTAAGTTTATAGGGAATCAGTATATTTTCTAGCTTTTATGTCTAGGGAGAATTATGGAATCATCATGAGATATCATCAGAGAGATGCAAATTAAAACCACAAAGATATACTATACTATCTCATACTGATGAGAATGGCCTATAGCATAAAGACCAGAAACAACTGTTGTGGGGATATGTAGAAAAAGAAAGCCTTATATATACTGTTACTGGGAATGTACACCAGTCTAGTCCTTATGGACAACGCTATGGAAGGTCCTCAAAACAATAAATATAGATCTGCCAGAGGAATAGTTTCATGCTGTATGCAGTGATGTAAACTAATCTTACCTCAAATAAATAATTTAAAAAACTACTTTTGCAACATAATAGAACAATTCTACTCCCTGGCTATCTACCTGAAGAATTCATAATCACTAGTTTGAGGGACATCTGTACTCTTACACTCATTGCAGCACTCTTCATAATAGCCATGTTATGCAATGTAACTGCCCAAAGATAGATGAGTATATTAATCAGATATGGGTTAATTTTCATATCATATATCTGATAGGGGATAATACCCATGATCTAGAAAGAACTTATACAAGTAATGAAAAGAAAACCACAAACTCAATTAAAAAATTGGCTAAATAGACATTTCCCCAAAGATATATATCTGACCAACAAACACATGAAAAATACTTATCACTTATCATTAGGGAAATGCAAATCAAAACCACAATGAGATATCATTCTTTGTTATAAATTAGCAATGAACTGCTAGTCAATTATAAAAGAGATTGAAATATTGACCTTTGCAACAATGTGGATGGAACTGGAGGGAATTTTGCTGAATGAAATCAGTTAGAAGGAAAAATAATACTGGATTATTTCAATTAGAACACAGACCAAAACAATATAAAGCATAGACAAATCTAAATCAAACAAACCCTAGAAATAAGACTGTAGAACTGAGATACTGAGATCACTAGAGCTGGAGGTGGGGAATCAATGGAGGAGTGAATCCAGTGTTCTTTGGTGAGGGACAGTAGGTTCTCTGTGGTGGTGTGGTATGGTAATGTGGATCTGAAGACATGGTTGGAAGTGGAGGAGATAATGCTTGTTGAGAAACATCACAAGGAAAAAGATAAATAATGGATGGTTTCACTCATATGTGGAATATGGAGAAACAACAAAAACTCAAAACAAAAGCAAACTGTTAAGCAAACCCTAGAAAACTGATTATTTGTTCCTCTGTAGTGATTGTAGTATGGTAATAAACATTTGAATAAGTGGGAAGTATTTCATAGTATTCTAAGACTTGGCAAATAATGGTAGGGAAAGATATTGTTAATAGTTGGAGTTTCAAGGTAAGACAAATAAGCAAATGATGTGTGATATCAGTTATATGTAGTATCTAAATAATTTCTAACATGTGAAAGGAAAAAAAAAACACAGTAAAATGGCTAAGTGGTTTGTGGAAATAAGATTAAATGGGAGAGTGAGACCAAAGGTACAAACTTGAATAAGTACTAAAGTGTTACTTATGTTGAACATAGACAACTATAATGTACTCTATATATCATGACAATTTTGTTACAGATAAGGTATTGCAGTATATAAATATATTACAAAGTAATATGCTGTACAATGCTACTGGTCAAATTTCCCAAGTAAAATTAGTATACTTGGAGTCTCAAGTCTCAGGAATTGAATGATGAATCTTAGGTGACCTTATTAGACAAAGAGAATACAATATTGGGTCATATTCGTGAAGAAAATCAGTGGGTTCATTCTGGAGTATGTTTTATTGGAGATGCTTTAGGAGAATTTACCTAGAGATATGTCCATATTCATTTCAGGATATAAAGAGGGTTTCAAAAAATAGCTTAGTAAATGGATTAATGTGAAAATTCCCTGTGATAAGCCCTGCACTGTTTTCAGGGATTTATGTATGAAATTTGCATTTACTTATTTATAAAATTAATACATGAATTTGCATTTCTTAAGTGTATCTGCCTTACATCTAACATAAGTCTACCATAGTCAATAGAATTTTAGCAGAAAGATAAATAGCAACACGAAAAGATAGCATACTTAGTAGGAGGAACATGCATTCTATTCAATATTCCAAAAATCCAATCTCATAATAATTTGTAAAAAGACTATTGATCATTTGTATAGTTCGAGAAATTAAGATATCCTTACCCATCACACAATGAACAGGCCATTTGGTATGGAACTTCTGTTTTCTGGTTAGGAAAGTAATCTTATAACTGAGTGGTTCCCTAAGAAAAGGGAGGCTTCAGGTTCCCTGATATACTCAGGTAGGGATTTAGCTGAGTAGAGAAGAGGAGATGCTGGAGAGGAGACTGGGAGAATTTACCAGTAACTGGGTAACTTTGGTGTTTGATTTGGAAATTGTGTTTCCCTTCTTTTTTCTTCCTTGCACACTAATTGTAGTAAGCTTCCTTTCCATTAAAGGTCTTATGGAATAGAGTACATTTTTTTTTCTTGATGTGGTGAATGGTAAAAACTATCTAGAACAGGCAGGTTTGGGGGTTATGGGATACCTGCCTGGTAGTATTCTGATAATATTCTGAAATGTGTTTAATAGCAAGTATTAAAACTAAGCAACCTTTGTTAGAAATACAATTTTCTTATTTCAGGCTACCTAAATATCTTATCAGATAGCTCTATTCAGCTAAGGGTTGATATTTATTATATGATTCAATTTAATTTTTAAAGAGTGACACTAATGGTTCTCCAAGTTTAAATAGTATTTTTAATCTTTTAAAACAATTGTAAACACTACTACTTATTTATGAAAGTTTCTGCCCTGAATAGTGATGGGATATTTTATGATAGGGGAAATTGTCTTCTAACTAGTTAGAATTGGTGAAATGTCAGAAAAATGTTCTATTTTTTTTATTCAGAGGTGAAATAACATATGTGGATTATCATTTATTTTTCTTATCTGCTACCTTGAATTGTTTTTACACTTTTAAATTAGAAGTATCATCTCCAAATGGGATAAATATTAGATTGAAAGTATTTTTAAGGAATAATATTTTTAGAAGATGACATTAAAAAATTAAAAGTCACAAAACCAAAGAAGACTCTTCAAAACAATATGAGGAACATGTACTAAAAAGCAGGGTTAACTTCTTCATAGTAATTTTTATTTAAGGCGTGTAGAATTTGCTATGCCTTTCAAAGAGTCAAATTTAGTCATGAATAATTTTATTTTAGAATCATATGCATTTATTTTAGCAAGTTATGTAGATTTAGAAATAAAAATTCACATAAACTCTGTGTCTATTTATATACATTGTTTTCATCTCTTGTTCTTAATCAATCATCCTACAGAGCACACAGATACACACACTCACAATTTGAAAATGTTGGGAAATTTATATGGAATAGCAGGAAAATAAAGTTTTGTCCCCTCTTGCCTATTTAGTAGAAACATACTTAAGGCTAACAAAATCATCTGTATTTACTAAATAATCTAAAAAGCATAAATGTGTACATATTAGAGATGGCCCCTCATGAAATCAAGACAAAAGAGCACTTGATTGACTATATAAATGAAAAAATTAAAACAAAAAAATTAATCTTTGTCTGCTCTCACACTAGGTGATGCTAACACAGTTGCTGAAAGCATGTATTTAAAGCTACATTTTATGAAAACCTCACTGGCAAAAATCAATAGAAAGCTTTAGTGGGTAGAATGTGTGTAATAGTAACAAGTAGAAAGGTTAGTGTAGAAGTTAATGGTTCTATCAGGAATAAAACAGAGTTAAAATGTGAAGGAAAGGTCTACCACAAGTGGTTCATTAACCTTTTAGAACCCTAGTGTATCCTCGCTGTAAAGATTACAACAAATCTGCCTCAGACTCTCCTGGCTTTTGCTAATACTCCAACTCAGTGCTGAGTACATTTCTTAGGACAGAATTATCTTCATTGCGATTGCATGTTACTATGAAAAACTAAAATAGTTGGACTGGATGGCAGAGGCATCGATAAGCACACACTCATCAAAGTAGTTGTTTGTTTATGTGCTCCTTTCAGATCTTTTTGCATCTGCTACATCAGACACAGTGACAGGTCCACTTCTCTCAGAATTCTGTTTATTTTCAATTGACTTGTAGCATGCTTGAGTAGTGAGAAAAGTAAGGAGAGTTTCAGACCTGATTTGCATTGCTCAGGCAAACAAAAATAGTGCTATTCTCCTAACAGTGTTATTGTTCTCTAACTTCTGGATCTCCTGACCAAAAGCATATTAGAGAAGGATGGAGATTATACTTGTAGTAATTCAGAGGTTCAATATGAACCATATTGATTTTAATAATATTTGAGGTCTCTGGATAAAATTCCGATACAGTGTTGTCTCCCAATTTCTATCTATTGCCTTTCTCTACTTTTAGCCCTCAGCAACAGAATTTAAAAAAAACAAAGAAAATATCCACCCCTGACATCCCACTCCATATAGTATTTTTCCTTCACCCCTTTCCTTCTCCTTGTCGACTCTCACATCTTCCTTGCTTTCCCTTCAGCATACCCCTTTCCTTCTCCTTGTCGACTCTCACATCTTCCTTGCTTTCCCTTCAGCAGATTTCAGGGTAGAAGTTTAAATGAGCAGCTGCCACAGCAGCAGGCACTGCCAGTGTTCTCTGGCCAACCAACCAACAGGGGGTACTCTTGTACAGGATGGCTGGCTCTCCTCAGAGACAGAACTAACCTCTGTGACATATTCAGAGTCCACTAGCTTGGAGCCTGAAACTTCAGACAGTCCTTACCTTCCAAATTTTCCAGTTGGTAAACTATCCTGCTGGGCAAATTCCTTTAAAATTTCCATATAATCCCAAAATAGTTATTTTTATTTATTTCTTTTTTTTTTCAAAGAGGGGAGAATTCAGTTCATAATTAGGGGAGGAGTAGATTTTGGATTCTATCCTCTACATGAAATCTGTTATAAATATGTCCTGCCAAAATTCTGAAGAGCCATGTGCCAGATTTGTAATAGGTTTAGTTTTCTGGTCTTTTTCTCTAAGTCCAAATTCTGTTATTTTATAACATTTTGTCCTTGAAAACCTGCACCCCCCAACCCTCTGCATAATTTTCTTTTTAAAAATATGATGAGGTATGCATGTTTTAAGCCACCCCATCTGTGACAGCTGAAGACAGAAACGTCTGCCTGAGTTTTGGCACAGCTTGGACCTCTGTCCTCTAATCTCATTTGTGTCTGTCCTAGAACTGTTCTTATTAACCAGAATCCTTATCTCCTCACCACAGCCCAGCGCAGCATTGTGGCTCTTTGAGTACAATCGATGCCCTGGCTGAACACAACTTCCAGATCTTTGTTAGAGCAGACATCATCTTTGGAATGGATTCTGATGTTGAAAATCACTGAGCCCTTTAATCTTTCTCATTTCTCTTGCTTGAATTATGGTATGAGCAGGGTAACTTCAGAGAACAATGGCTCTGGCTCTTTGAAATGTTAATTTTTATTTGTGCCAGGATGTGAAGAGCACATAAACTTTTTATCTAGTTTGTCAGTGATAGGAAGGCCTTCTACAAATAGCACCATATTTACTATTGAGTGTTCTCTCACTTGCCAGCCAGCTTTGTCCCTAAACACAGAGCAGACTTCATGAAATCTAGAGTTAAATGAGAATATGAACTTATTTGCCATTTCTAATTTTTATCTTCCTTTCAGGTTTCTTTTACATAATTTTCAATGCAAAATTTCATTGGCTATCAAGTCAACCAGAATTCTTTTTAAAAAGTCAATATTCTAATTTCCTCTTTCGTTTTAAATTTACCTTTTTTTGATTGATAAGCTTTCATGTCTTCATGCTATCTATTAAGTAACATGGAAGTCATGATAATAAAGTGTTTATTTACCTTAATGCCTAGCTTATATGGTTTGTTGCTCTATAGTTTTGCCTATTCAACTTTCTGGCATAAACAATTGTATGTATTGTCAATAACTTGGGAATATGTTTATCATCTGAAAAGAGTGATTCCATATAACATTGCCTATTATTGAGACCTTATATTTATTAAATATGAACTTTTTGTGACTATAGCACATAAAACTCAAGTGTCAACTGATTATTGTTAAAGATATCTCAAAGTCTAAAAATGTTTCTAGTTCACAACTCTAACTTATGAAGTCAAACTAGTCATCAAATCACTAAGGTTTAGAAATAGGCATAAAGATTTTCTATTTCGGAAGAGTTACAGTTAGATATAGCTGCTTAAGTATATGAGAAATTATTTTTTTATACATTTTCTTTAATCTGAAGTCATTTTCATTAATTTCCATGTGCAAAACCTACATATGGGTGACACTCTTACAGGAATAAATTTCTTATTTTATGCTATAGAATAAGAATAATCATCACACTTCATTTAGTTGATGATTTCCTTTTGAAATATACAATTCTACAACCCTATGTAATAACTGCCATGAATAACTTTTTGACTGTCATGCACAGAAAAGGATATGGTCTCTGTGTGTGTGTGTGTGTGTGTGTGTGTGCATATTTGAGAAAGAGAGAGAGGAGAGAGGAGAAAACACAGATTCAGACACTCACATTTCAAATTAATACTAAAAGACACATTCTCAATGAATTAGACTCAAGTGAGAAAATGGTTATACAAATCTAAAACTGAAATTCCAGATGCTGAAAGCAAGAACTGCTAAAAAGGCACAATTTCTTTCTAGTTAATTTGATTGGTTAGAGATGAACAATTTTATAGTCAAAATGAAGCAGAACATATAAATAAATTATCTCTAAAATTTTTTATCACAAAAATAGTCTATCATTCTTCAAGTTTTGTAGGTTATGTTGCATTATATTTGCTTATGTTACATTAAATTCATTTGAAAATTCCCCTTTTCTGACAGTTTTATTTTTCCCTGATTTGCAAATGTGTGGGGAATAAGCTGCTGTCTCCACTCCTTACAATCTTGCTGATCTCCCTCTGTGTTTAGTGTGGGCAGTTATTTAAACATCAGTCCACTTAAAGTCTTTTTTCTCTGGAGATCTGCTCAAAGAACTATTCCACCACGGGCAAAGTGTGATGTGGGACAATATGCTTAATTCCTATGAATCTCCCTCTGTCAGTTTATAAAATGGGGGAAAGAGTGTACCTTTCTATTAAGATTCTTCATCTTAAATATGAAATTGTTTTCCTCTCCCTACTTCCCTCTACTCACTCTCTATCCCCTACTTCCCACTTCAAGCCTACACTGGGTACCCATTCATCTTTTTTATTACTCATTTTATTGTTTACATATTTATGTACATATGTACATATATGTATATGTAAATATAATACATCATTGCATTCCCTGGGATGCTCCCTCTACCTTATCACCCATGAACTTCATCTTGGTCTTCTTTTCCTTCTCCCTTCACTGGTTTCGCCCTCCACCCACCCCCTCCCTAGTTACTTTTCCCAGTTCTTTCGTTAACTTATTTTAACTTTTTGTTGGCTTTTGTTTGGTATTCCTATTTTCCATCTACAGGTTAGACCATAGGGTTTCTGTTTTATTCCTTCTGACTTATTTCTCTTAGTAGAATTCCATTCATTCACTTTTTTAAAGGTGTAATTCTTGAAGACACAGTGCCTTACAGCATGGCATAAGATTGGAAGTACAGGTTGATACCTTTTCAGAAATATACTGCAATACAACTACCACCACCAAAAATGCCTGTAACCCTAAAATACACATAGTACATTGGGCCCTCTTCATTCCTTGATTTCCCCCTACCATCCAACTCTCTCCCTTATCTGAAATTCTAAAGTCAGATTCCTAGGGTTTATTTTAGTTCTGATTTTTCATGTCTTTGTTTAGTTTCTCTATATATTCCAAATGAGTGAAATCATCCAGTATTTGTCTTTCTCCTCTGACTTAATTCATGTAACATAAACCCCTCCATTCATGTTGATGTAAATAGTAAGATTTTGTCTTATAGCTGCATAGTATTCCATTGTACATATTACCACATCCTCTTGCTTGACTATACTGTCTTTGGGCACTTTGATTGCATAATTTGGCTATAGTAAAGAGTGATGTAATGAACAGAGAAGTGCATATATCCTTCAGATTAGTGTTCTACCTCTTTAGGGTAGATATCTTGGAGTGGAATTGCTTGGTCATCAGATAGATCTATTTTTTAATATTTTGAGAAACCTCTTATCTGTTTTATATAAGGGTTGGGCCATCTACATTTCCACTACCAATGCACAAATATTTTCTTTTTTCCATATCCTTACCAATGCTTGTTGTTGCTGTTCTATTTGATACAGGACATTTTCACATGAGTGAAGTGCTATCTTGTAACTTTGATTTTTAATTCCCCTGATGACAAATGATATTGAATGTATTTTCATGTGCCTGTTATCCATCTTTATATCTTCTTTGGAGAAGTATTTTATTAACTCTTATGCCATTTTTGAAAATAAACCATTTGTTTTCTTGTTATTGAGTGAACAATATAAATAGACAACCTTGTTGTATACGGAATCTTGAGGAAAAATCTTCAGCTTCTATTATCCAGTATGTTAGCTGTGGGATTGTTACTTATGGCCTCTATTATGTTAAGGTAGGTTCTTTCTATCCCTGTTTTCCCATTTTTAGTAATTAATAATTTTAACTTACTATTTCTCTCACTATTTTTCTTCTTACCCACCTATTGCTATTCACTCATCTCCCTATTTACCTATTGCCATCTAAAATTGGAAATAGGTTGTCAATTATCTATAGTACAGTTGAAAAAAGAATACAAGAGAAAAGTAATGTGAAATAGATAATTAAGATAATAATGTAAGCAGAACCAATAAAAAGTTAAATAGGTATAAATGTGAAGGAATATGTGTTGTCCTTTTTGTATTACTCTACTTCTCAAGGACTTTTTTTTTTTTTTACTGTAAACTGTGGTTAGATTCAATTCCATATCATCATGATAAACCTTGGGTTTGCTTTCACCATCAAAGGTTTTGAAATAATTTTCAGCATGGACAGTATGAACGTCATTTTGTAAAAGAGCTATAACAATGATGAATATGCAAAACAAAGTGTTACATTTACAAAATAGTACATTGTTTTTTTGTAGCATGAAAATAGTCTCTTTTTGGCATTTATTTCTTGATGGAGTCAGGATCAGTAAAGATATATGTGAATAAAATGCCTAATCTTAATAATCTAATAATGCATAGATAATAATGATGATTTAAAATGATACAACTTCAATAATACACCACCAAAACATTTTTAAAATTGAATAAGATTTCAACTTATGCATTTTTAATACCCATTTCAACATTCTTTCATAATAATTAGATTATATAATGCAAGGATTTAGCAGGTTAAAGTAAAACTTGGATTTTTCTCCTAGTTGAACATATTCCCAAAAGTTTTTAAATTGTGACTAAACTTTATTTCGCATTCTAGAAAATTTAATTTAGTTATCTATGCTTCAGGATGGAATAATCAAGGTTACATTTTAGTGCCAATGGGATTCATCCTTCGCTTTTTTTTTTCAAAGGACAAGACCTGATCATTTTTCATTTGCTAATTCTGGAGACGATTTGACATTATCTATAAAGAAATTTCTGATATATATGGGTTTCTTGGAAATACATAGATTCAATATTCCTAAAGTCATTAAATTGCTATATCTATAATTCTAGACTGTAATTAGCACATGAAATAATAATTAGGAAACACATTTAGTATATCTTTAAAGTATGGACACTACTATGAACTATGCAGAAAATCCTTTTAAAAATATATTTTTATTCTTTCAGGAAAATACCATTAGATAGAAAATTTGACAATATATCTCAATTTAAGTCAGGTCAGAATTTCAAGCAATACAATTGCTCACCATTCACCTCAGAGATTGTGGGAAAATATTTGGAAGTTTGGGAGAATTTCAAGTCTTAATTCATGATGCAGACTCCATTTCTCTGGCTCAGACAACCCAGATGAATAAGAATCCAACACTTCAGGTTAAAGCAGTTTCCTTTATTCATCTTTTATGGCCATTTATCTCTATATACCTACTTTGCAGTGTTCTTATGAAGACGAGTGGAATAGTTTGCTCTAAAGTGCTTAAACTCTTAGAAGGAAAAGTATGCTATAAGAGCAAATTGTTATTATCTTTATTACTGTCACAAACATAGGGAATAATTATTTTTGAGTCAAAAAGAACAAGGCAAAGTGTGATTCTGTATCAAAAATGACATAGTGGGTGGTAAATGGTTTTCATTTCTATAAAGAGCACTACACTGATTTCATTTTGCTCTGCTTATAACATGTATCCTCTAACGACCTTGCTTCATGTGCTCACTTTTAGCATTTCTCTTCTTTCCCCCCCCTATAGAAGTTTGCAAAATTTTGTTTAACACCTGGGTAGGTTTAGCGAAATTATAGAAAAGGAGTTAATTTCTTGCCAAAAATAGACTCTAAGGAAACCAAGACCTCATACACAATAATCAACCATACTGCAAAATATCTTTCATATAGTGGCTTTAGTGAAGTTTGTAATTTTTAACAGTAGTGGTTTATTGTTTTGCAGTTTTCTGTGATTTATTCCTTATTTATTTTTATATACCACTGGTTAAAAACTATCATGTTAGCTTTATTTTTTAAAATTATTTATTTATATATAAATTTTACATCTTTGTAATCCCAGGGATTCACCCCCCTCACCCTCCTTGATTGTTCCCACCCTCTCCCCCCACCTCAAGTTGTATACTTCACTTTGGTTGTTAGCTTGTTTTGACTTTTCCTCATGACACTTATTTTTTTTCCTACATTCCATATATTAGTGAAACTGTTTGGTTTCTGTCTTTTTCTTTTTAACTTGTTCCTGCCAATATGATTTCTTCTAAGTACATCCATGTTACCATAAAATCATCAAATTTTTCATTTTAATTGATAAGTAATATTCAATTGTGTATATATACCATATCTTTTTCATCCAGTCATCTGTTTTGGGTCATTTAGGTTGCTTCCAAGTCCTTGCAATTATAAATAATGCTGCAGTAAACATCTGAACACAGGTGTCCCTTTGTATCCACATTGAGGTCTCCTTTGGGTAGATTTCCAAGAGAGCAATTGCTGGGTCAAATGGTGGTTCTATTTTCATTAATTTGAGGGTCCTCCACACAGCTTTCAATAGTGGTTGGACCATTTTACATTTCCACCAGCAGTGTAAGAGTATTCCTTTCTCCACATCCCCGCCAGCACTTGTTGTTGCCCATTTTTTTGATGTAGGTCATTCTTACTGGTGTAAGGTGGTATCTCATTGTGTTTTTGATTTGCATTTCCCTTATTTCTAGTGATGTTGAGCAACTTTCCATGTGCCTGTTGGCCATTTGTATTTCCTCTTTGGAAAAGTGTCTTTTTAGTTCTCCCCATTTTTTTGATTGGGCTTCTTGTTTTGCTTTTATTTAGTAGTATGAGTTCCTTGTTCCTTGTGGATCTTTGTTATTAAACCCTTATCATTCTTGTGGAGGGTAAAATTTTTTTCTCATTTGGTTGGACTTCTTTTTATTTTTTCTTTTGTCTTTTTTGCTGTACAGAAGCTTTTTAGTTTAATGTAGTCCCATTTGTTTATGTTTTCCTTCTTTTTTTTTTTTTT
>PVHY01008769.1:0-18700 GCA_004024945.1 Uropsilus gracilis | reverse complement strand
ATTTCCCAGCTCCATTTATTGAAGAGGTTATGTTTGTTCCAGTGTACATTTTCACTCTTTTGTCACAGATTAGTTGACTATATATGTGAGGTTTCATTTCTGTTCCATTGATCTGATTGTCTGCTTTTACATCAGTACTAAGCTGTCTTAATTTGTATGGCTTTGTAGTATAGTTTGAAGTTTTGAATTTACTTCTGTCCTCTTTTTTTCTGGTTAGGAGGCTTTTTGATATTTGAGGTCTTTTGTTATTCCAAATGAATTTCAATAATTTTTGTTCAATCTTTCAAGAATGTCACTGGAATTTTTACAGGGATTACATTGAATCTGTAGATTGCTTTTGATAGTATGGCCATTTTGATTATGTTAATTATTCCAATCAATGAACAGGAGATGTCTTTCCATTTCCTTATATCTTCTATCTCTTTTAGCAGTGTTTTAAAGCAAAATTGTCATGTTAGCTACTACTACTGTAAGACAAACTACTTTCTCTTCACATGTCCTTGAACTTCATTATATAGTCTGTATATTTCCTGAGTTGTATTAACTCCTTATGTTGTGTGGTGGTCTTATAGAGCTTTAATTGATTGCACTTAGATTAAAAGGAGGAAAATTATTCCACTCCTTATTTTTGGAGTTCATGATAAATTCAAACTAGATTTTGTAAATGATGGTAGGTATCAACAATAGAGAATTATACTAGTCTTTAAGTATTGCTCAGTTATAATAAAAAAGCGAAATCTTGCCATTTGCAGCAACACAGAAACTGAGAGGAATTATGCTAATAAGTGAAATAATTTTGAAGGGAAATAGACATATCAGATATTTTCATTCACATGCAAATATATAGAAAAAGAGCAAAGCAATATTTAAAACCAAGCCCAAAACAAACAAACAAACAAACAAACTAACAAACCCCTAGGAATCTGACTGTAGAAATAAAGCTACCAAGGAGGAAGATAGGAGAGTGAGACAGCAAAGTATAGAAGGTATCTAGTGGAAATTGATGAAGGACTCTGGGTACCTTGTGGCTGTGGTGAGAACCATATACCTGAAATGTGTGAACATGAAACATATGTGATGTTATATGCCAACACTACCTCAATTAAAATGATACAATTAAAGATGTAAAGCATATAGTTCTTTCATGTGTTTTGTTAGATATATTCCCAGATATTTAATTTTTTTGGTGCAATTATAAATGGGATTTTTGAAAATTTTTTTCTTCTGCTTGACATTGTGTGTATAGGAAAGCCACTGACTTCTGTGTGTTGATTTTGTAGCTGGCTACCTTACTAACCTGGTTTATTGTTTCAAACAGTTTTTCTGTAGATATTTTTGGGTTCTCTACATAGAGAATCATGTCATCTGCATATGATAGCTTCATTTCTTCTTACCCTATTTGTATTCTTTTTACATCTTTCTCTTGCCTTATTCCCTACCTAGAACTTCAGTACAATGTTAAGAAGTGATGGAGAGAGTGGGCATCCTTGTCTGGTTCCAGATCTTAATTGAAATGTTTTTTAATATTTCCCCATTTAGGATGATGTTTGCTGTAGGTTTGTCATATATAGCTTTTATTATGTTGAGGTATTTTCCTTTTATCCCAAATTTTTCAAGAGCTATTATCATGAATGGGTGTTGGACTTTATTGAATGCTTTCTCTGAATCTATTGATATGATAATATGGTTTTTGATTTTCTCTTTGTTGATGTCTTAGATTATGTTGATTGATTTTCGGATGTTGAACCATCCCTGTACCCCTGGGATAAATTCCACTTGGTTATGGTAAATAATGCTTTTTATGCATAGTTAGATTTGATTTGCCAGGATTTTGTGTAAAATTTTTGTGTCTGTGTTAAGGAAATTGATCTATAGTTTTCTTTCTTAGTGCTATCTTTATTTAGTTTTGGTATGAGTGTAATGCTTGCTTTGTAGAATGTATTTAGCAATTTTCCTTTTTTGTGTAGATAATAATGATGATTTAAAATGTTACAATTCTAATAATACACTATCAAAGCATTTTTAAATTTTGGGGGGGAAATTTTAGTCATGTAGGTATTATGTCATCATTGAATGTCTGGTAAAATTTGTTTGTGAAGCCGTCTGGTTTTGAGATATGGGATATAAGGAAGAACAAGCAAAAGACCAGGAGGAAAAGTCAAAACAAACTAACAACCAAATTAAAGTACACAACTGGGGAGGGGGAGAAGGAGGGTGGGTGGGAGCGATCAGGGAGAGGAGGTGTTGGGTGATTCCCAATGAATAAAAAATATGAAACATATATATATTTAATAAAAAATGCAAAGTGACAACAAATGTATAAGATTATAGCGAGTTCACTCAACTTAATGTTCTTTATTTCCTCTCATATCATCTTTCACTTTGCTTTTCCTACTGTTGTTTCCACAATGGATTTTAGCACGGCACTCACTGATCCTTTGTAGACATATATTAAGTATCTCATTTAGTTAAGCTATAGTACTTAATAAACTAGAAATCCTTTCTGGAAGGCACACATTCTTCCTCACATCCCATAAATGGCAGTTCTTGGTGTTAACAAGGATTAAAGGTTGTAGAAGGATAAAGGTGAGGAAATGACTGTTTCTGCTTTGTCCTTAGTTTCATGAATCTTTCTGGAACACAAAGCAATAAAGCAATAATTCTATATTATTTCAATTTCATGATCATATTTTTCTCTCGCATGCTTTCCCCCGCCTTTTCTGTCAAATTTTAAAAACAAATAGGGAATGAATACTCTTTAGGTTTGACTCTCTTTCAATGACTAGAAAAATAGTTGGCAGTAAAATCACGTTCTTGCAATTTTCTTACTTGTTCCATTTTAGTTTTCCAAGAAAATAAATTTGATTGCTCCTGAAAGTATTCTTTATCAAGCTCTCATTTTGAAGGTGATTCATGATTAACTGTCAGAATCTTTGGAGCATCTGACTTAAAGTTGGCCACATGCCAAATTCTTATTGATGGTTTTAGGAAAAATAACATGATGATCAATAATTCCAACTTGGTAGAGACTATGTGGCATTGGAACAATTCACTTCATAACAATTTCTGCTGATCAGTTGTAATGCAGTGTGGCAGAGTAGCACTCTAAGGAGGTAACAGATAAAAATATCCTTTAGAAACTATTTGTTGTTAGCCGCTGTACTTTGTATTTTTGAAAGTAAAATATTTACATTATAAAAAACTGAAATAAATTAATTTCAAGTATTCTAAAGAAATTTTTAAAACCAGGAACTAAACCATTATTTGTGCTTTGCACTTCTTAGGCTTTTGGAAAACATTTTTGAACAAAAACAACTTGATCCCCTGATTAGTAGGGCTTATATTTTATATGATTGATGGACTACAAACATTAGATTGCTGAATATGTGAGTTTATATAGCATATAAGAAGTTGATGGGCTATAGAAAAATAAACCAGAGTATGATGCTTGGTGAATACTAGAAGTGGGTGGGTCAATATAAATATAAAATAAATATGTAATTATTAATGATATTTATATATAATCATTAATTAAATTTAAAATATTATGGTGAATAATTCCCATCTGAAAATGAAGTCAAAGAAAACATTTATAAACAGATGTCAGATATAATATAGGCAAAGAAAAATTAGAACACTGATCCAATTATTTAGATTAATGGCAGAAACAGGTTCTATGAACGGAACTAGTGGGGGTAGTGTAGTGGGCATGGGACTTGGATCTTGTCAGGAAGGAAGTTAGAGATCATTGTGTTCATAGACAAACTTAGACCCTACTCTAGAAAAATAGGCAACCACTGCAAAGTTTTGAGCAGAGAAATAATAGAAACTGAGAAGTGCAAATTTGCCTTCCACTAGAATAGAGTCAAAAGGTGGAGTTAAAATAAGAAACTTTATCATTAAAAAAAAAAAAGTGGTATCACTATATTCTTCTCATTCTGGTAGATTTTTTAAAAAAAATTATTTTATTCATTACATAAGATATGTTTACACTTTTTCCCTTCCCATTTGGGTGTTCCTCCCCCTACCCTTACCTTTGTCCTCTGCTTTGGCCACTCTGTCTCTTCTTTCACTGCCAGTTATTAGTCAATTTTCAGTCTGTTAGAGTCTTTTTCTTTCCTGAAACAATGTTCTTTTGCCCTCTGTAGATGTGTTTTCCTGGGACACAGTGGCTTGTGCTTAGTTTTCCAGGTGTATGTTTTGTTGCAGGTAGCCAGTTCATGCATTTTTGGATGCTTTCAGTACCTCTTCCTTCTTACTGGTCATCTACATCAACCCAGTTTCTGTCACATTTTGCTTCTTCTTTGCTTTGTGATTCTGGTTCTGGTATTGGGAGCCTTTCTCCCAATGATATTCATATAAAAAGTTTCTTGCTCAGGATAGGCACTGGCAGATGCTTGGTCTAGTTCATTGTGGGCCTGCTCCCCAGCTCTGTGGTCATCCTTTCCATGTAGAATGGGAGGGTGCCAAGTTATACGGAAGACATCTCTGAACTGGACTTTCTATTCCCATCTGTGAAGACCTCAGTGGTTATATTTCTGATAGTTTGTCTCTGTAGTTAGTCTCACAGCTTTGACAGACTAAGATGGGTCTAAGATGACCGTTTGTTCTGGGCTTTACTTCTTTCTCCTCAACTTCACCTTCCTGTGCATCTGCCACTGATTAGTGATCTTGCTTTTCCTGGTGAGTAGAGACTGGATTTGGAGACCAGAGGGGGTGACTCCTCCCGACATGTCCACCACTCCCCCTTGTTTGCCCACACATGTCTGGCAGTCTCCCCACCCCTGAGCTTGAAGGGGGCTATGTGGGAGGGCAGAGCTTCCAGGGAGATGGTTGGCCCAGCTGGGTGAAAGTGTAGGCCTCTTTCTGGTAGTTTCTTAAATAGTATTCTGTAAACCAAGATTTTTTTTCAAATTGAGTCAATTAGAATTCACCTGAGTATATGACCTTTACAGGAATCGTACAGCCAACCCTTTATAAAAACCTCTTTATTTCCCTGCAAATAATCATATCATAGTTTATAAGCAAACTATGAATAGTGCCATTTCCAATAAAATGGAAGTTAGAAGAAAAGGAATCCTAGATAATCACCGATAACTAGGACCAATCCCAATATATGATGACTTCTTTATGTGGGATAGTATCCGAGGGACGATATAAATATGTGTGTGTCTGTGTATGAAATTCCGCAGGTTAATTTGCAAAGAACTTCAGATCTTCAATATTTATTCCTTTTGTGGTTCACATGTCAGGTATATATATATATATATATATATATATATATATATATATATATATATATATATATATGTGCCCATGTCTATTTCATATATATATATATGAAATAGACATGGGCACATACACACACACACATATATATGTGTGTGTGTGTGTATGTGCCCATGTCTATTTCAAAGGAGAGATAAAATGGAACAGTCAGATAAATAAATATAAACATTAGCGATTCTATCTAATCTGTCATATATATCTATTATCTAGTTACCCACCCATTCATTTATATGTAATTATTTCAGTATCAGATTTCATCCTGGAAAATCTATGAGGTAATTTTCTGGTCTTACTTGCCAATAGGTGAGAAATCAGGATAAGAGGAGAATGCAATGGAATATATAGTTTCATTCCAAGAAGTAGAAAGGAATAATGTGTGTAAAGTTGACTTTGCTTACCATCCAGTACATGACCCTTTTGAGTACATCTCCTGCTCACTCTTACTTGCAACAGTGAATATAGAAATTTTCAAGAGTTCAGTGATTTTTTTTTAGAATCATTCTTATCATTTTCTTTCCTGTCACTTTTACTTTTGTAAGTTGTTACCTTGATTTTGAATTAAATTCTGAGCAAAATTAACTATAAAACAAGAACTTTTAGAAAGAAAGGCCAGAATACTAGTAGACATCAAAATAGTATTTATATTTTCTCTGTATTTAGCTGAAATCATCTTGTGTAGACACAGCCTAAGTCACTTTTGTCAACTGTTACTGCCAACTGGCTCATTCCAGTTATTTTGCTATTTTTCACAGTCATTTTTTCTTTGATTTCCTAAAGTGTAGTATTCATAAAAGTTATTGAGTTGTTGATGTATATTATTTAGCAAGAGGAAATGTGACAGGCAAAAAAGTAAAGATGCTTTTGAATTACTTTGGCTAGCTTCCTCTCTATGTATTCTAGGTATTAACACATTTGTGATATCTTGTTGAAGTCACAGAGGCAAAATAGCCCATAGCTTTGTTATAAACATTTTAAAAAATCCCATAAAGAATGTATTCACATTAAGAGTAGTTCATATTATGTTAAAAGTAGTAGCTGTGAGTGGTTTGTAATAAGATCAGAAGTTGATATATATTTATACATAGTTCATAAATATATGTGATCATCAAAAAGTTAGACATAGTTATTATAAAAGAAGACTTTATATGTTTCTATCAATATGACTGCTTGTTGTCAACATATATCCATATTGTAATGTCAACATATATCCATATTGTAATGTTGACTCTTCATAATTACTATCCAGAGGACCATAATTATCCCCTCAAATTGCAAGTATTTATATTTGTTTTGTCTCATGATTGTTTACCAATAATATGTCATTTTTTTCATGTGTGTTGACAGTCACTCACTATTAATCATATGACAAGGCTCTTATCCAAGCTGAAACACAGTAAGTTTTTAAGACAGACTTCAAAGATTAAATCTTTTCTGTGATTTCCTACAGCATGTACACATCAATACACTTGACTATGCACTATCACTTTCTTATATTAAGGCTAACTGAATTATCCTCCATACTCTATGCACTTCAATTCACAGCTTCTTTAGAAAAGAGATGAAAGGAAGAAAGTCATTAGAATGTTGGCCTTTCTTTGGGAATTCAGGTTCATTAATAAAATGGAAAACAGTGAAATTATAGAAATACATTTTCAATTGATGTTGCATCTCATTTTTATGTAACCATATCATGGCTAATGATAGTATATAATTTATTTCAGATCAGTAACAGCTGGGATTACTTTTTGAAATTGACTTAACAAGTTAATATAACCCCTTATTTTAGGTGGGCTATCCTTTTATAAATCTTTTTTTTTGGAGAAAAAATGGCTCAAGTCACACATCAATCTAAAAATTTAAGTACATAAAAAACACTGAAAGATAATATCATGGAGTCATTTTGTGAAAAGTAGCTTGCAAATAAAGTCAATTTTCTGTCAGATATTTATATGTAATTCTTACAAATTACATGTTGAAAGTAGAAGCTTTAAGCTATAGCAATAACTGGACAGTAACATGTAGAAGAACTATATACGAGTATTTGAATATATTTTTCTCAAAATAGAATATCTATGATTTAAATCTTATAACAGAAAACATTGTACATTTAAGTAACATGATTCATTTTACTCACTGATTTGATTTATAAAGTTGATTAAACACTTACTATAAATAAGGAACAAATGAAAAACAAAACATAGCCACTATCCTCAAGGACCTAGAAATAAAATTAGTGAAGGCAATGGGGAAATATTAGGAGTATTTTATGAACACTATCAATGTTAACAGGTAAACTAAGGCAGTAAAAAACAACTGCAAAAGACCAGTGCATATTTGGAATATCCCATAGAAATATTTTATAATAACTGAACATTTCAGTGCTTACATAAATGTGAAAAAAGGAAAGAATTAGTTATCACTGAGATTTCTCTTCTTTTTTAATTTTATTTTTTAAATTTATTGCACATGTATATGTGTATATATATATATTTATATAAACATATATTTGTCACATTATTGTCTAACCCAGGATTCTCCCACCATTTTATTACCCATGAAACATCTTGATCTCTTGTGCTCTCCTTCTCCCCAGGTTTTACTTTCCTCTCATCCCATGCTCTATGCTTCAGCTCTGTTAGTGCTTTTAAATTTTTCTTGTCCATTTGTTTGCTTGTTTTCCTTAATTCCCTCATATAAGTGAGACCATCTCATATTTCTGTTTTTCTTTCTGGCTTATTTCTGCTAACATGATCCCGTCCAGCTCTAAATATCTTCCAAAAAATTGAAAAAGAAGGAAAACTACCAAATACATTCTATAAAGCAACCATTATACTAATACCAAAACCAAACAAAGATAGCACATAGCACAAATAAAGAAGTAACAGGACTGGAATATAGGCCACTCTCCTTAATGAACACAGACATGAAAATTTTAAACAAAATCTTTTTAAATAGAATCCAATGATGCATAAAAATGATTATCCACCATGACCAAGTGGTATTCATCCCAGGGGCACAGAGATGGTTCAGCATCTGAAAATCAATCAACATAATCCATCACATAAACAAAAAGAAAACCAAAACCACATGATCATATTGATACACTCAGAAAGTGCATTTGATAAAGTTCATCACCCATTCATGATGAAAACACTTGAAAAAATCAGAATAAAAGGAACATATCTCAACATAACAAAAGCCATCTACGACAAACCCACAGTAAGCATTATCTATAATGGTGAAAAGCTGAAATCATTCCAGTTAAGTTCTGGAAACAGGTAAGGAAGCACACTCTCACCACTTCAATTCAATATAGTACTGGAAGTGCTAGCTAGGGCAAGAAGCTAATAGAAAGACATAAAAAAGGAATACATATAGGGAAAGAAGAAATGAAACTATCATTATACATATATGACATGATAGTCTATGTAGAAATCCCTGAAAAATCCATGGAAAAGCTAATTGAAATAATAAACTAGTTCAGTTAAGTAGCTGAATACAAAATCAACACACAAAAATCAGTGACCTTATATGCAAAAAATCAATAATAAGAAGAAATAATAAAAAAATACTCCATTTACCATTGCACCAGAGAAAATAAAATACCTGGGAATAAACCAAACAAAAGGAGTAAAAGTTCTATATACAAAGAGAACTATAAAATATTTATAAAAGAAACAGAAGACATTAAAAAATGGAAAACTATCTCCTGCTCATGGATTGGAAGAATTGACATTAACAAAATGGCCACTACTAAAAGCAATCTACAGACTTAATGCAATTCCAATAAAAATTCCATTGACATTCTTTAAAGCGATAGAACAAAAATTACTGAAATTCACATGGACCAACAAAAGAGCATGAAATATCCAAAACCCCCTGACCAAAAGAAGAGAGAATGGAATTATAACAATCCCAGACTTCAAATTATGCTACAGAGCTATAATCATTAAAAAAGTATACTACTGGAAAAAAGAATTCAGACTAATTGATCAGAATTGAATGCCCAGAAATAAAGCCACTGAGATTTCTTCATCATGTCATTGGATGGTTACTGTAATGACCCAAAGTAGTTACAGAAAGTTTGCTGGGGGGGGGGGGTGTTATTTAGTTCGAAGAGTACATAGGCTTTACAGGACCTGTTCTTCAGTTAGCCAAAATGTTTATTGTTCCAATTATTCAACATAAATCTGAAAAAAGCAATTGGAAATGGCTCTGAAATTCAAAGTAGATTCTTTTTTTTTAACAGAAAGGGAGTCATAATTGAAGGTATATTTGGTATAGCTTAAAATTTTAATTGCTCCTCTTAACTTGAATAAAATTTAACAGAGAATATAATCTTTGCACTTGCAATTGAAAACTATATATATGAATTTTGAGTTAAAGGGAGATAACACTCCAAACTTTCACACAACCAAAGGTAGAAGAATGAGTATAGAATATTTGTGATGAATAGTGATATTAGCTTTTAAACATCAAAAAATGTACAATCCTACACATACATGTGAATGCATCTACATACATAATACTCTTAATCCTTGATGAATGACTAAAATGTGAAGTTTACTTAAGTGAGAAATTTTGTTGTATTATAATAATCCATCTATAACCTAGTGATAGTAATTTATTCCCTTTCTGTAACCTACTTTGTAATATTTTTAAATAAATGGGCTGTTACTATATTTCCTACTGAAGACCTACCAGTTTTGTGGTACATAAAATTCTTTGCTTTTACCTTCATCCTCAGTAATTTTTTTTAAAAGAAAAACCACTCTGAATATCTCATTCCACTGTCTCCAACCTCTCTTTATGTTCACTTGAATAGTGGATTTTAGTTTTCATGAAGCTTATTTGAAAATATTGTATATTATTTTATGTGATTTGCTCTAAACATATTTTTGTCCTTGACTCATATCATTAAGACACAATGAAGTCATTTTTATAATTATTAGGGGGTCTCAGAGAATCCTCAATCTATGTATATTCTCTGAGATCATCTATGCATTAATGTCTTTCCTATGAAATTATCATTTCATATGATGTAATTATCATTTCATATATTTTCTTCCCTGTAACTCCAATTACTGTTGTGCTAAATAACTTTACTCTGTCTTACAGGCTTCTTGCATTCTTCTATATTTTGCGTTTTCCTCTTTGTATCTAGTTTATATGTTTTCTACTACCCTGTCTTCATTAACCTACCTTCTTATATACTCTTTATAAATTTATTTATTGATCATCATCATCATCATTATTTTGAGTATTTTTTAATCTCCATTTTTTTATCTTTGTTTTTCACTCTGGACATATTATTCACTGTCTGTTAACTGTAAAAGTTGACTCATCAGAGAAAAAAATAGTTTTTTTTTCTTAGTTTTTCTTCCCTGTGGTCCTATCTCATGAGCTCTTTCTATACCTTTAGTTGCTATAGAATATTTCAAATAAAAGTGATGTAGCCCACTTCAAATGAAGGATTGCCTTTTGTTCTATTAGATGAATTGAGATGGAGTGATCACCTTCTTGGGGTTAGGACTGACTTGAGAAGGAATTATATTGGTTATTGCCCTTGGGTGTAGCTTAGCGTCCCCACACGCACTCAAGAGTCTAGTTCATCTATTCCATGATGTGCCAGAGGAGATACATGACATAAACTATATCTTCTGGTAAATATTTTAGGATTCTATTAAAATATCTCCTACATTTTAAGGACATAGTCAGAATTCATGAGATTCAATCATCTAACTCCCCTTCTCATCTTTATTCTCATGAGCATGTTTTCATGTTAAACTTACAATCCTGGTTTGTGAGTCATAAGAGCCAGAGCTTTCTGTTAGTGGAGTCCTTTTCCCGGAGTAATTTCTGGTTCTTAGAGTCAGTTTTTAAACCTACTGATGGCAAAAACTCTAGATATATAGTTTCAAAAAGCTAGCTGAATTTAACTGTGGATGGATTTTCATCTACCCCTTCAGTAATACTAATCTTTCAAATCCTGACTGCTTCAGCTGCTCTTTTCTTGAGCTTTTCTTACCATTCTCCCACAAGCTATTCCATAATGTGGATAAGTTCTACAAAATGCCCTAAGAGGGAATTTTAAAGCAAAGGAAAAAAATAAATGCAAATTGTGAATATTTTTGTACTTTACAAAATTGTCTTGAACTTTTAAATAAAATAAAATGTTTAGAAAAAGGTGTGAAACTATGGCCATATTTAATGCTTTCACTGGGTTGAGAAACAAAGTTTAATTTTATAATTTTTAGCACCCTTGGCAGTAGTACTCATAGATATTTGAATAAATACTGATAATTGATGATTACAGAACAAGCAAGTTCACATCACCAAGATTTCTTTGAGCCTCCTTTTTTTTTGTCTAGAAAAAGTTACCTATTTTATTTTTTTTAATTTTTAAAAAATAATTTACTTATATATATTTCACATCATTTCAGTCCCTGGGGGTCATCCACCACCTCCCCTCCCCGCCTGCTCCAGCTGGTCCCCTCTCTCCCCTTGTGCAGTTTCATTTGGTTGACCATATATTGAAACCATTTGGTTTCATTCCCTTTCTATCTGGCTCATTTCTGCTAGAATGATTTCTTCCAGGTACACCCAGGTTTCCATAAATTCATCAAATTTGTCATTTTTAATTGATGAGTAATACTCCATTGTGTATATATACCACATCTTTTTCACCCACTCATCTGTTCTGGGGCATTTGGGTTGTTTCCATGTCCTTGCATAGAGGAAAACTTGGGCAAAACCCTCCATGAAGTACAATTTAGAAATCCCTTTCTGGAATCATCTGCAGAAGGCAAAAAATTGAAGGAAAACATAAACAGATGGGACTATATCAAACTAAAAAGCTTCCGTACAGCAAAAGAAACAAAAGAAAAAGCTAAAAGAAGCCCAATCAAATGGGAAAAAATTTCACCCTCCACAAGAGTGATAAGGGATTAATAACTCAGATCTACAAGGAACTCACACAACTAAACAAAAACAAAATAAGATGCCCAATCAAAAAGTGGGGAGAAGAACTAAAAAGTCACTTCTCCAAAAAGGAAATGCAAATGGCCAACAGGCACATGAAAAATTGCTCAATGTCACTAGCAATCAGAGAAATGCAAATCAAAACCACAATGAGATACCACCTTACACCAGTAAGAATGGCCCATATCAGAAAAACAGGCAACAAGTGCTGGCGTGGATGTGGAGAGAAAGGAACACTACCACACTGCTGGTGGGAATGTAAACTCGTCCAGTCACTATGGAAAGCAGTATGGAGGACCCTCCAACTAATGAAAATGGAATTACCATTTGACCCAGCAGTTGCACTTCTGGGAATCTACCCAAAGAAGACCTCAATGTGGGTACAAAAGGACACCTGTGCTCGGATGTTTATTGAGCCTCCTTTTCTATAAAAGTCCTAGATGTGAACGTGAAATATAAAAAACATTCTCCCAATACTTTGGAGTAAAATGAAATAATGAATTTGGCCATCTATAAATTGTGAATCTCTTATGTAATAGCAAGTAAAAAACAGACAATTTACCTTGTTTCCCATATTTTTAGAAATAATTATATTAATGATTATTATATTAGTAACATTATTTTACTGAACTGGAACGTATATGAGCTGTTAATTTATGGTTGTAGTATATGGGCTTTCTTTTTATTCATAGTAAAGACATTATGAATTACCTAAGATATTATCAGTTTATAATTCACATTTATATGATCACATCCATCTATTTAAAGAGAGGTTTAAATACATGCAAAATTAGTAACATAATTAAAAATAGGAATTTTTTTTCTTTACATAGACACTAATATGCATATTTGTATGACTTTTGATATGGACAGTTGTCCTACCTATATACAAACCTCCAACCAAAGAAATGACTTTGAACAAGATGAGCTATAAAATTCTGCAACTGTTTCAGGCATTTACAACTCTGCACTAATATAATGGAAGCTATACCTACTACTTACATGAAATTGCAGATTTTATGTAGTTAAATTCTATGCCTGATGAGTTAGAAATGCCCTTATCAATTTTATAGTGAAAATGAAGATAATGGACAAAAATCTTTATTTTAAGGGAAAAATAAAGTACTTTATACCTTAGTGACAAAAGATCATATATTACCCTAAAATAGTAGCATGTAAACTATAGACCAGAAAAAGGGGGTTTTCTAATTATGAAACAAGCCTAAATTTTCGTAAGAATAAAAGATCATGTTTAAAGATAAACACACAGTATTAAATCCTAATCTACATCAATGATAGGGCAATGAAAGCTCACAGTTCTTTTTCTGAAGTAGGTAATAGTTACACTGGATGTAACTAGTTGATTTTGTATGGACTGTATTATGTAGCAATTTTTCCCTTCATTTTAATACAACATGTTACTAGCACAGAAGTTTGATCTAGCTAATATTAAGCACTTGAGTAGAACCAAAGTATATTCAACCTAAGACAGAAAAATGATTGTACAACTATTTTCACATTTTGAAAAATTATAGAAATTATATGCAATCTTTGTACTATGTATAAGAAAGATATTGATAAAAATTACCATAATACTACCTTATGACAGCCATTGTTAAAATCTGGATATAAGTGAACTAAATCAGTACCTTCAACCCTTTGACTTAAAGTGGCACAGAGACCAATTGCCTAATCCTACATATTTCTAGTCCACTGTTTCATTAAGAATAGTTTATTTCCACTTGCACTGCATTTGTACCAAGACTTCATTACATTACAGAATACTGGCACTTGTAACAATTCTGTTAAATATAGCAAATATTTTCCATCCATCCATCCATCCATCCATCCATCCATCCATCCATCCATCCATCCATCCATCCATCCATCCATCCATCCCATCCATCCACCCACTTCCCTATGCATTTATTTGTTGTCTCTCCACATATAACCAACTGTTGGTCTAGTTATCTAGTATCTATCTATATAGTCATCTGTAATACTCTTCAAATGTACATACAAGAATATGATTTATTACGGGAAGAAAAAACACAAGATACATAGATGCAAAGCTTTCTCCTTTACCTCAGTTCCACCTCACCTCCTTCCTTATTTCTCTTTACTCACTGAAGGAAAAAAATTGTAGATCTACTTGTTGTGGTATTGCATTACCTGAAAGGAAAGAAATCTACCTAGAAAGGCATGTTAAAAAAATCAAAAACATTTCTAGTAGATGTGGAGGAGAGAAAATAATAATTCAGACATGGTCATGGGGCAGATTGTGGTTTGGCATATGTTAGTCATCAAAGAAGGTGGTATTAGCAAAGAATTGGTGAAACAGTGGCAGCAAGTTTTTGACTGGTATTGGGATATGGGTTGGCTCTTTTTTAGTGTATTTAAGAGTAGAAATTTTCACTGGACTTAAATAACTTTATAATTGGAGCTTTTTTACATATTAATGCTCCAATAGTATATGATTTGATGACACAAAAGGATGGCTAGTCAAGATAAATGCACAAGTGAGTAGATAGAATGAAAAATGGGGGCACTCCTACCAAGTGAACTCAAAAGGGTTAACTCTAATCAAGGAGGAATAAGAGCTAGGACAAAGCCTGGGAAAATAGGCACATCGTAACTCTTTAAGAGGAAGCTAATCAAATATCACCACTACCTTCCCCTCTGATTTTTCACCTTTACCTTTGGGCAACCAATTAGCATCTAAAATATATAAGTCTAAAAATAAATTCTTGATTTCACTTACCAAACTTTTATTTTAGCATCTCAGTTAGTAGCAACTGTTTCTACCAATCACCAGGCCAAAATACTTGATATTATCCCTTACCCAGTGGATTTTGTTTAACTTAGACTAAATTCCAAAGTCCTTTCCATGACCTACAGATCTAATACATAGCTAGTTTTCTGATGCTATGTTCTGCATTTCAAGCATGTTTTCTCAACCCTTTCCACTCTGTTTACAGTTTTGCTTACTATTCACTTTAAATAGACTTCTCCAAGTCTTGCCATTGCTGTTCTCTTTGCTAGGAAAGCTCTTCCTTTATATATGCACAGGGCTTACTCCCTCAATGATCATAAGTGCACTATTATAGTTTCATCAATTATAACATATCACTTACTTATTCTTCCTATTTCCCATTCTAATTTTGATTTTCTGATGCCAGGTATTTTTTTTTTGAGGGATTTCACCTCTAATTATAAATGCCTGTTTACTATATGAATGTCTTGTTTTCCTTTTAAATCATAATTTTTCTGAGTACTAATCTACCTGGAATACAATGTATAAAATGAGCATATGACTGCATTTACTAAATGGATATTTTGACCTAGGAATTAAAATCTTTCAAACATGTTTTTGCAAATTTTCACATTTGATCATAGAAAGCTAAAATAACTGAAATAGTTTTGTATTAATAAATATGTTGTCGGATTAATTATATGGAGATATTTATATTTTAACATGTTAATCTAATAATGGTAAAATCCTTTTCTTGTGAATTACACAGAGCCAGTATTATATACCAATTACATAAACAAGGAATTCCATTTGCCTGACTAATTACTACAGGGGGAGATAATAAAAGTGAAATAATTTATTTTTCTGCAAGATTTATAGGCAAAAAAGAGGTAGTAGGATAAATTTTCCTTTATAATAAAATGTAATATGCAATGAGAAAACTTAAGCTTAACATTGAACGAGTTGTTGTTTAAAGATTTGAGGAGGTTTAGCTTTTCCATGACAGATATCCAGAAGATCTTGAAGAATCATTCAGAAATTAATTTAGTAGATTCAATACCATCTACTAAATATTTGTATTTAGTAAATGTTTGTCAGTTGAAATTACATAGATAATTTATAGTATGTTACTTAATAGCTAAATGAGTGTACCTATTACCTTAGAAAAAAAAAGTAATAGGAATTTCCTAAGTAAAATATACATTTTTACAGAGAATTGTTGAAAGAGAGCTCTTTTCTTTGCTTGAGAATCCTTTTTCCTCCATTGCATATCTATTTAACAGTGTGACTCCTTTGGAGGAAAGAACTGATAAAATCTAACACATAAACACTGATAACTTTATCATTTTCTGCTTCTTCTTGAATCTCACTTTACTTCAAAATGTCATTGAGAAAACTGAGAACCGAAAGTCTACCAATCATTTATTTGCAGATATGTAATATACTGAATGCTTGTTAATCTGGTTTTATCATCTATAATTTAAAAAAATAGTTTCAGTCATTTTCAACATTGTTCATCTGACTTCTTGGAAAATCTGATTGACATGATCAGAATATAAATGTTAACTGTCATCTTTAGCAATTTCATCTGTTTCCTGATATCCCTATTGACTAGTGTTCATTGACAGACATTAAATATCACTTGACGTCAAAAATAAAATATTTCAGAAGCAAGGAGGAACTTTGTTGTTCTTCTAGTTTGTCAACCTCATGCTGTATCTCAGATATGAAAATTACAGAATATAATTCTTGCTTCTGTGAATTCTTCAATCATTTTTGAAAGCAAATTTCAATATAACTCTGAGTTAAAAATCAGACAAGTCACTATCAAACATGTTAGGTGGTCATTTGCAAGTCCTGGAGTAAATGAGAACTAAAGGCTAGAGTTCTGGATTATAAAATTTAGGTACAGAAAATTTCTACATGGGAAATGTTTTATATTAAATATCTGATTTTTTTTTCAGGAAAAATTCTGGTTGGTTTGATAATTTTGAATCTAGAGCTCCTAGCTGAAAAGAGCTAAAACTCTCCTATATAGCTCTGACATGTTTTGTTTTCTGTATCTACTTTAGAATCAATGTCTTTAGTAAAATCAGTATTATCATAAAATATGTATATCAATATATATCAAAGAATGAGAAAACATTCCTTATGCCATTTTCTCTTAAATAATATTAAATTATTTAGCATTTACTGTGTGCTAGGGACTGTGCAGAATGTTGTACAAAACCTTATATCAGCTTCCTCCTGTGGTCTCAACTTGGTGACTCCACATTTCCACTCTACTCTTGCATGATACAGAACAATGAAGAATCCCGAGGTTTACAGCACCGAGTTTCTGCACTGCTGTGCCAAGAAGTAGCCTTACATGCCTTTCTCTGGCTCTCTAGTACTTATTCATCAACCATAGCACCATTGTCAAGCTGCTGATGACATATTTTACTACTTTTTCAGTCACCGTCTATCTCTTGTATGCGTCCTGCAATGGAATATACCCTCCATCTTCAAATCCCTGGCAGATTCTTTGCAGCAGTCACAAGGTAAAACATCATGAAAGAAATGCTCTGCAATGTCAAGCATTAAATTCAATGGTAACTCTCAGACATACAGTTTATTATTAATGGTGAATAAACCCATTGGGCCTTGACAATCTAAAAGTTGAAACCAAGAATTTTCTACATGCACAAAATTTATACAGACTAAGTTTATTGCAATCTTTGTCATTTCAATGAATACTGTTTGCATGCCGTCAGTTATAATCAGCAATATTTATTAAAACATCTAAAAATAGTCTATTAAATTTAAATATACCAGCTAAAATTAAAGCCCATATATTCATGGGCTAAAATTTATGAAAATAAGATGTTTAGTCAAATAGCATTTATATATAAAATGCTAATTATTTCAATCTCACTAATATTAACTAAGACTGATATTTTCTTTAAATAATTACACACTCAAGTCACATTAAAATAATACAGAACTACAGATACTTGTTTATTTAGCTTGGAACTGTCTTTTGCCTCACTAATGCTTTTATACACTCAGTGGATGGTCACCCATCTATCAAGAATTATGGCAGTCTTTCTCTAACCCATTGTTTGGTTTCTCTACATTCCACATATAAGTGACAATGACAAGCTTTAAAATCAAACCTTGAAAATTAACCATAGATCTAAGACTTCCAGAGTGGGAGGGATAAGGAAAAATATAGAGAGTTAAAAGGAGAGAACACAACGGCTGTGGCAGAGAACGGTGGGTGTTTTGGTGATCAGAGAGCTGAGGTGAACTACCCTGAGGTGAATCCTGTATTGTCAAAATATTAAGAAGAATGTAAATAAAACAATTCTCTTTCATTAATAATAATTTTTTTAATTCATTTTATTGATTTGTCACAATTGTGAATTAATTGAACCCTCCTCCTCCCTCCATATCCCCCCTCTGTATCCCCCTTCCTCCTCCCTCCATATTTCCCCTCTGTATCCCCCCTTCAGTCACTCCTCCCATTTTTCTGCAAATTGTTGTTTGGTTAAGTTGATATTTAGTTGTTGGTTGTTTGACCTGTTGTTCTTTTCCGATATATGGTAAGTGTGTGTGTGTGGTTTTTTTGTTGTTGTTGTTTTATTTATTTATTTATTTGTTTGTTTGTTTGTTTGTTTGTTTGTTTGTTTGTTTGTT
>PVHY01008768.1:0-60635 GCA_004024945.1 Uropsilus gracilis | reverse complement strand
GACCCTTAGAGAGTGGGAGAGGGAAAAAAGAGTGGAGGGAGAGCACAGTGAGGAGCAGAGCACAATGCGCTGTAATGGAGTGTGGGCTCTGGGAATGGGAAAACTGTGGTGACTGCACCTAAGGTGAGAAATTCTATATTGTGAAAAAGTAAATAATGATGTTTAAAAATAATATAATAGACCAGGAATGGTGGCATATACCTGTAAGTGGCAGTCTAGGAGGCCTTGGCAGGAACCGGGAATAGTGGTTCGAGTCCCTCTCAGGGCAACGTAGCAAACCCTAGTTCCAAAAAAGTAGCCGAATGTGGTGGCACATGCCTGTAATCCCAGCTACCTGGGAAGCTGAGGCTGGGATTGCTTGAGTCTGTAGTACCCCAGGCAATGTGAGCCTGCAGTTCCACAGGCAAAAATAGTGAGACCTAGTCTCAAAACAAACAAATAAATAAATAAACAAGCAAACAAACAAATAAATAAAACATACTAAATGCAAAATAGAAAATCAACAGTGTATATACATGCACATACATACATATATACAGATATATGCATATATAATAATGTAGTACACGGACATGCACACACACATATATAGTACATGAAACTTACCACCAAAAGCCCAATTCTATCTTTTACTATTCCTATATCCCTTTCTCCAAATTTCCGCATACCCTTCCCCCACCCTTCTGATAACCATTAATTGCTCTTACAGTGAATAAGTTTTCTTTCTTTATTATTTTTATAGTTTTTTAACTTAGTTGATATTGGTTAACAACATTGTATATGATTTAGAGCAATATGATCATACTTTTTCAGATATGTTACCAAAATTCACGTTTGTTTCATTTGCTCTATATACAACATGTTGTTGTAATCATACCATATTCTACCTACCAGTTTTCAAAGGTCAGCACCTTAGGAGCAAGAATTGCATTTCTCATAAATGTCTCCTGAGCAACTAAAACAGTGCTTATTTTATTGCAGGCATATAATAATTTTGAACAAATCAATAATTATGACTCGGCCTAGCAGAGCTCAATTGACTTTGTGGACTGTTGAAAGTACTGTTGAAAACTCTGAACTGAAATGTAGAAAAGTATTACTTAATAAGAAGTAAGAATTTCATTGACTTTTATAAATTCCAGTCTCACTTGCTGAAATGAAATTCTTCATCTATTTTGCTCTTGTACCAATTATGTCAGTGTATTTTAGACATCATGATCTCTAGCATTAATCCTGTAATGTTGGTCAAATCTTTTCACAATTCTGGCAATATGGTTCTGATTTGTTTTAATGACTTTCTTGGTAAATTTCTAAGTTTCTTTTATATACAAAGCTATAATATTGTAAACAAAGTAAATTGATTGATCACTAGAAGATTTAGCAGAAATTAAAATTATTGTTATGAAAAGGTGAAATTACAAAAATAGGAAAAGGCTGTCAGGAGCTACATTGTATAATTACAATGGGATGTTTGCCTTTTGGACATGCCTGCTCCCCTCTTTAACATCAATATTTTTCAAATTCCCAATAAACATAAATTTATGTGTGACAAAATTAATAAATAATGAGTATCTCTAAGAAGAAATCGTTTATATAGTCTGTAAATACCACAGAAGTTAAATTTAAATACAATCAATTTTAACTAACATTTTGTTAACAATTAGTCAATTTTGTGATCAAAATTAACCATATATGTCTTATATGGTTATATAAGATATACCATCTTTCAGTAATTCATGAAACTTAGATAAAAATGGTAGATGTGACTAATGAAGCTATTTCCCTCACTGCCACATAAATTACACTGTTATAAACAAACACACACACACACAGTATTGCACATTTCTATAAATAGCATTATCACAAAAACCATAACAGTATGTAAATGTCTTCTTCACTAAAACAAAATCTCTTCAATGTGACCTTTAAAATTTAAATCTATGCTGCTGAGTGTGGTGGCACATGCCTGTAATCCCAGCTACTTGGGAGGCTAAGGCTAAGGATCACTTGAGTCCTTGGGTTCATAACAAAACCCAGGTAACTTAGTGAGACCCAGTCTCTATAAAAACAATAAAATTTAAATCTTGGGACATAGACCTAATCTTTGGACTGTATCCCAAGATTTAAATTTTACATATCCCAGGAACACAGTCCCCCACCCAGAAAATGGACATAGCCACAGCAAAGGAAGAGATCAATGAACTCAACATAAATCAACAAACAGCAATGACAGTGGAGAGTGAGCAAATTGGAAGAGGCAGGGTGCGGGTGGGGGATGGAGGGAAGGCATCCCAGCAACCATTTACATGTGCAAGAAATAAAAAGAATGAATAAAACATAAAAAATTAATAAAATAATATTTAAATCTTTAGTTTTTGCCTAAATGATTTAGCTGGTTAAGTATTTCAGTAATTTATTATTTATCTGTTTATTTATCTGGATTTTTGCTTGTGATCACCACAAAGTGAAGCAAAAGGACAAATGTTCATATTTTCCATGTTGTTATTATGAGTAATCCTTTAATTTATCCTGGTCTAGTTCTTTATCTTTCCTATGCACCCCCCAAAAAAGAAAGAAATCTTAACTTCCTTTTTCATTAGTATCAATATTATGCTTTTTAAAATTTGCTATGTTGTAATAATATGTCTACAAACGATATGTTGAAACAGCTAATTTTAGACAACTTATAACTTAAGTAAACTCTTTTTGTTTACTGGCTTTTTGATTCCCAGTATAAGAAACAGCTTTCTTTTTTTTTAATTAAATCAAAACATTTCCTTACATCAGTGTTCATTTTGTACAGTATTTGATTTTTTCCCTCAGATGTAGTCTCTATAAGTCTCTTACCACCACATCACCTGTGAACTGTTACCGTAGTCTCTTAAGTCCTTTCCTCCCTGGCTTTGATCCTTCTCCCTAACCTTCCACCTCTGTTTTATGTCTCATATCGATAGTTTGCCTGCAAGTTTTGTCTATTTTGTTTTATATTCTGTTCAGTTTTGATGACATGTTTCCTGGGATGCCCATATATTCCTCCTGTAGGTGAACCCATCACTATTTTTATTTTTCCTTCTGATTTATTTCACCAAGCATAATCCCTTCCAGCTACAACCATGTCACTGTGAATGACATGAGTTTATCTTTTTTGATTGATGAGTAGTATTCCATTGTGTATATATACCACATCTTGACCCATTTATCTGTTCTGGAGCACTTAGGTTGTTTCCACATCTTTATTATTACACATAGTGATGCAGCATACATAGTAGTGCAGGCTTCCTTTCTAACTACTGTTGTTATATCTTTTGGATAGATTCTTAGGAGTGGAATTGCTGGGTCATATGGTAAATTCATTTTTAATAAATTGCGGAACTGCTGCACAACTTTCCATAATGGATGTACCAGTTTGCCATCCCACTATCAGCATAAGAATGTTCCTTTTATGCAGAGGGAACAGTTTTCTCTTGCCTAGGATACAACTGAATAGCATATTCAGTCATTCATCTTAAAAATTTTTGATTGTAGTAGCAATGTATTATATCATCATAAAGATTTCAATATAAATCAATACATTATTGTAGATCAATATTTATATATACTCCATTGAGTTCACCATGAAAAGTTGAATTCTATACTTTTGACCCCACAATTGACCCCTTTTCAGTGATTTACTCTTGATGATGTATTTCCTGGAATGCCCATCCAGTGTGTCAAGTGCTCAAGTAATTCTTAGGCAATACCATAATTCCTAAGTTTATCTACCACACTTTCATAAATTAAATTGAAAAGAAAAAAATCTATACAAATAGATTCAGATGAACTATTATCAATATGGCAGCATCCTAAATGTTACACCATTTCCCCTTCCCCAATTCTTATGAAACTGATATGAAGGCTACCCAGATAAATGCTGAGCACACAATATGGTCTCTATCATAGCTGAAATAACTAAGTTTTGGAAACTCCAAATCTTACAACAAGTTACTCTCAGACTTCTTTCACTTTCATTCCTGAAGAAGACAGTATTTTTATTACTCTGACCTGGAATCGAACCTACTTTCTGACCTATAGTGAGATGTTAAGTCTATCTTTCAAAGCTAAAAAAACATCATTGAAAAGATAGTGTGAGGTGGTTAGAAAAACTACAATTATTTCTCAGCATTTTGTGTGCTTCTATATATGTGTATCCATGGCCCACCTTCTGGTAGAATTTACTACTGCTGGAAATCTGATGTACTGTATATTTGTTCAGTCAATGACTGTTCCCTGCTGGAGATAGGATGTGCCACGTCTCCATCCTTTCCACATCATTCCCATTACTCTCCACAAGAATAAACTCTCAGACTGAGCAAATGCACTCCAGGAAAGCATGTTGTGCAGAAATAAAAGTGCTATTTCATGGTGCCTCATACATTGGCCTTTGGCAAGCTGAATAACTGAATAGTTAGTTCAACATCAAACAAATGTCATTGATAATACAACAGGCATGGTGAGGCTATGAGCGATAAAGGAGTCCTACCATATTTTATTCATATACTTCAGTTGTGTGTTTAGGAAGCAGTCATTGAACAGCATGTATCACAGGCTTGCTGCATATAACATTGCGCCTCTTTCATCATTATTCTTCAGCCATGGGCAAAAGCATGCAATTTTGGATCCTTCTCCTCATGTACTTATACAAGATGTTCAAAATTCAAAAGTAACTTATTTCTGTACTTTACATATAAAAATACCAATACAGTTATCCTAGAGGATATAAATGAATATAAATACAGACACTAAAACCACTGATTACTTGAAAGAATATAATTCACTTACTGAAACCTGCTCAAATGTAACTAAGTTGGCAATTTTCAGAGCACCGGTTTTTCTCTCATGGTGTCTTTTTTTTGTTCCTGAAAAAATGTTAAGATTGGTATTCTGCAAGAAAACCTCTGATGCAATTGAAAATACAGACACCTCCTTACTCATAGTCTTTAAGAAAAAATTCTCTAAGTGATGGTGTGAAATAGCATTAACATGGAAAATGTGAGAACTATAAATTAGTGAGGACAATATAGTTTTTGAAAATACTGAGAAAGCATTATTTTAGAATTTACAAAGTCCATTGTGAAAATGCCTCATTGAAATTGCAGTATTACTACCAAGCAGATCTAAAGTCCAGGATTTAAAGAGAAGATAGCGGTATTTTTGCTCTTTATGTTGGTGAGTTGCATTAGAGTGGAAAGAAATCATAAGAACTTGGTGGCAACATCACCATAATCGAGGAAATAGTAGTTGTCCTTGCTAAAATGATTTTGCATTTCAACTGACCTCAGCTGAAAGTAAATATTCATTTAGTGTTAAGTATTCATTGTAGCATCTGCAGAAGATCTTAGCCAGTGAGAAAGCTGAAATATTTTTGTTTTAACTATTAATACCAAACTTTAAAAAAGTCACTACAGTACTTTTAAATAATAAAATTGTAAATATGTTTCAGAGTGTTCAGACACATTTTAGATTTATTCCAGTATCTTAAATGTTTATTCTGTGATGGTGGTATTTTGCTTAAATCTTGGCTTGACTGAATAGAGATTTTAACACTTATCTAACCAGTATTTGGCCAATGTGACCTCAGTGTACCGATAAACACTTTTTTGCTGAGGGTTAGAATAATTTTTATATGGGCATTCCAATGTTTGAAATTAAAGGCTAAGGTTTTAGCTAACAAATTCTTTTTTTTTTTTTTTAACCTCAGAAAAACAATCCTCAGGAAATTTTCTAGCATCCTAATATGACTTTTTTCTTAGGTGTGGAACATTCCTCTTAATTAATCCTTTCTTTAAATTCTCTAACTTGCCAATCCTTTCCCACAATAAGAAATCGCCTCCCTGAACAATTCTTGAAGGAATTGTGCAACAGACCATGTTTGGAAGATACAATCTCAAGAAATGTCTAACATTTATGATGATTAAGTCTGAAATTTACACTACTAGAGGGGAGAAGTGAGAATGGAGTAAGAAAAATGGAATTCTATGCACATCCATGAGCCAGAGAAATTGATTTACTTTAACTTAAGTATCCCTTTCAATGCTACCTCCAGGGGAAGCTATAAGCCTGACAATACTTTACTATAAATGTATCAAAATAACAATCTATTTAAATGCTTTTCTTGCAAGGGCAAACAATGGAGTGAAATATTTACAGTGGCAGTGAGTTCTCTCCTGAGTTAACATCCCATGTTTAATACCATTGTCTTCTTACTAATAGATCATTCCTAATCTTCCCATAGTTTTCCATAAAGAAGGTATAAGATTGCAGTATCACTTTTTATGAAGTACTATGAACATGATGTATTCTGTTTTGTTATTTTGTGTCAATGTTTTTTTGAAAGAAAGGAAAGTGAATGTAGTACATATCAAAATGCTCAACCATTGGCTTACAGATATGTAGTTAAACACTTGCATACTCACTATGAGATGGACTAGAAAACAATGCAAAGATATAATATTGGGAGAGAGAGCAAAAGAGATAATTCATACTTCTTTTGGATTTAATATTATTATTATTATTATTTTAATCAGGGATCCAAATAAAGTCAGTAGGTTTCCTCACTGAAATCTGCAAATCATTAATTCCTGTTCAGAACCAAGACTATGGCATAAGGGATAACCTACTACATAAACTATGAACATCTATTTTGTCTCAGATTAATCAAATGAATAGCAAATATGCCTAATAAAGAAATGGAAGGAAAGAAATGGAAGGCAAGATTAGAAATGCATTCTTTAGTCAATTAGAGTGAATAGGCAGGTTGCATAGCAGGAATGCTATGCCTTAGAATGCTCAGTTTTCTTAGTACTCCAGCCCTGGCTACAAAAATATTTTTCCATTCATGGAGAAATGGTATAGCTGGGGATAAGGCTCATTGTCTCCAGTTGTTTAATTCATTAGTCCACTCATCTCATCGCATTTATAGGACCATTACAATTGGGGTAACTACCTTGGGTCACAGTAAATACCAAAATGTGTGTTCTTGTCAACATCACACTTATATCCTACTAGTAAACTAGCAACAAAAACTAAGAAAAACTTTGGGCAATTCAGACACAATTGCTGTGGTGAAAAGCAAAGCAGAAAAGAATGAAAGGAAAAGTGAGTGCATTCTTATTTTAAATACAATGATATTTCAGGAGGGACATGATGGAGATAGGGGATCAACATATATTGGTATCTGGGATAAAAAAAATCAGGAGGAAGAAACAGCATGCTAGTATCTGCATGCTTATGTATTTTCCAATTATTTGTAAATTGAAATTAATTATTTTGCATGATGGTATTTGGAGATTGGGTATTTGGAAGGTAGCATAGTGTAGATGAGACCATGAGAATGGGATCCTCATCTTGGGGTTAGTGACTTTGTGGGAACAGGAAAAGACTAGAATACTCTGTGTTTCCAATAAGTAAGAATATAGTTAAAAGTTGAAACAGCTGAGTATAGCTGATTAACCAGGAAGAGGAGTCTCACTAAGAACTGTATTTGCTAGCAACTTGATTTGGGACCTCTCATCTCCAGAACTGTGAAAAGAAAACATTTGCTGTTTATGTCACCTTGTTTTATGGTTTCCTGGTACAAACTGAACTGACTAAATCACAGTAAAACCCAAAGCATGTAATAAGCAAGCATGCAATATTCAACCAATAGTATTTAGTATTTATGACTGGAAGGTAGTTTTCAAAATACCCTTTGAATTTATCTTGGTTTGTGTTTTCAGAGATCAAATTCTTAAATTAATATATCTTACCATGTTTTTAAAAGGTATTTTTTCTCCCATATTCATTTGTGCTCTCATCATTTTTTGATATTCATATAAATTTTCAGTCTGGGCATTAAAATTTTTGACATTTATCTCACAGTAGGCTCAGTTTAGTATTTTAAATTGTTTTTCTTATTTTTTCTTCCTTGTAAGTTCTGTTGATTTGTCTTCAGTTTTACTCATCTGTTCTCTCATTTCCTTTTGTTTGTAGTACATGTTGTTTTTTTTTATTCCCGTGCTTAATTTCTCAATCTTATACTTTTATTTTCTTGCAATTCTATATTTATATCTTTTTATTTGGTTTGCATATATTTGCCTTACTTTCCTAAACATATATGTAAAATTACTTTAAAAACTTAATTCCTATATCTGAGTTATGTGCTTTGTATTTGTTGATCTTTCCTTTGAAAGTGGGTTGCCTTTTATTTTTGTATGTAAAATTATTTTAAACTATATTCTAACATTGTAGATATTACTCAGCGAAGCTTTTGAATTTTGTTTTGCTCCCTTGAAGAATGTTTTGTTGTGGCATGTAATTAATCAGACTCTCTGCATGAAGCTCTATCTTTCCTATTGCTATGAACAGAAGTTCAAACCCCAGTTTAATCATGCAAACTGTTGCTGTGTTACCATTAGTCTTTCTCAAGCAGGTGTGGAGTAGGGGCAACTCGAAAGTAATGGGATATTTATATATGATTAAGGGATTTGCGTTTCTGCTCTAGGATTTTCCTATGTTCTCTTGCAATTAGCTATAATTGGGCCCTTCATTCCGTCTGTCCGTCTGTCCTTCCGTTGGTGGGTCCTTCCTTCCTTCCTTCCTTCCTTCCTTCCTTCCTTCCTTCCTTCCTTCCTTCCTTCCTTCCTTCCTTTCTTCCTTCCTTCCTTCCTTCCTTTCTCTCTCTCTCTTTTTCTTTCTTTTCTAGCCAGAAAACAAATTTTACATTAGAGCTTTAGCTCTCTTTGTTATATGCTGAATAACTTCAGCCTACCTTCTTGGCAAAGATCAGATGATAGATAGATGATAGATAGATAGATAGATGGATGGATGGATAGATAGATAGATAGATAGATAGATAGATAGATAGATAGATAGATAGATAGATAGATAGATAGATAATCATTCTCAGGTCAGTCATTCCCCTCTATAATTTGATTCCCATCTCCAGCATAATGCTTTTTTTTTGTTTCCTATCAATTACTCAGAATCCCCAGACTGTATAGGTGTTATTGAATGAAATAACAATTTCATTCAAATTGTATCTCCATGCAGGAAGTAGAATTCCCTTAATTTTCAAATGCATCACTCTGCTATACTGAGATTAGACTGACAGAGAAAAGATTAGATTCCAAGTGTAAGGCTAGTTCAGACAAGAGCATTTGGTTGTTTGATCAGTGATTTGGAGCTACTGATACTATTATAATGTATTTTGAATGATAAATCAATAAGGAGTTTAACATAGAATTGTTGCTGCGGGATGATAAAATCCAAGAATGAATGCAAATTTCTGTCCTGAGTAATCTATATTGTTAAGATACCATTTTTTGAGATGAAAACTCCAATATTAAATAAACAAAAGAATAGATTTTCAGTGCTACCATAGAATGAATCAGAATTTTAATTGATGCTCATACTTTTCAGACAGAGATTATTAGTATAATTATGTGTCTAGAGAATTATTCAGTATATAAACTCCAGAATATCCAGTACTTATAAAGTATGATAAAATATTTAATGCTGTAGATAATTCAATGGATGTGAATAATTGTGCCAGTCCTCCTTTAGAAGCATCATGCATATGAATTGAGCATCAAACTCTAGTACTAATTTACAGTCTGCCTGAATATTAGTATGTGTTTAGTGCGAAATAAATAGTATACTGATTAGAAGTATGAACCTTGGGCTATGTTGGCTACTTTTAAATTTTTTGTTTAAAATTCACTGGCTAAATGCTTTACATTGGTCTTTGGGCTCTCCTTTTATGTAAAAACAAACAAACAAACAAAAACCAAAGCAAACACCAAAAAAAAAAAAAAAGACAAAATTTACTGACTTAAAACAAACATTTTGTTCTGTCTCTTGATTCAGTGTGATGACTAAGGCTGAGATGGATGCTTTCCTGGTTATATTTAGTTGTCTTTTACAAGTTTAGTAAGATGAGAGTTGGAATAGAAGTCACAGAGATGACTTCTTTCTTATTTGATACTTTGGTGGGATGACTAAAATTCTGGACTTGTCTGATTTGTGGAGAAAGGGAATGGGGCAGTCAGTAGGATTTCTTTCTATATAGCTTTTCAGGAAATCTTGCCATGTAGCATCTTCAATAATAAAACTGAACCAAGTACATGTGGCTCCAGGCTTTCTAGAATGCAAAAACAAAAACTGATAATCTTTTTTGAATACCACTATTGGACTGTCTTAGCATCCAAAGTCATATTATGTTGGTTATATGCATAATCCCAGATTAATGTGGAAAGTATTGCTTAGAAATCTTAATAAGTGGTAGCTTCTTGGACCACCACAGAAAGTTACTTTTCCTGTTTGTATCTCAATTTGTAGATATGAAATTAGAAATGTTTATGCAAGTATTACATAACATTGTGATGAAATTAAAAGACCTAATTTATAAAAAGTACATAAATTGATGGGGTATACATCTAAAATATCTTACTAGTGAATCTAGCTTAACAAATTACTAAAATGTATTTTAAAATTTGATCTTGCTATTCACAAGCGTTACAATTGCCATTAAAAGTATCCACCAAAAATATGCACCATTAAAATATTCATTGTATTTGTAAAAATTAATTTTGTGTACCCTTTAAAATATTACATTTTGTACAGTTTGTATAGTGTATATTAGTTGTTCATCTGGCAAATTTCTAGTGCTTAAAATGTACCAGTATCACTGCATTTTCTTTATTTGTTGTGATTTTATTATATGTGACCTCAATTTTTCAATGTAAAAACACAAAATGAAAGGAAAACTGCTACATGATATGATTGAAGCTATTGCATGCTCACGACAAAAGATTCTTTGAAGGGGATTTCAAAAGATGATAGCCAAATACATATCTTATTTTATTTTTAATCCAGTTGATTTATTCCATCTTGCAAACAACCACTTGATAATTCTTTATATAGCTCGATTCCAAGCAGATATCATATAATAGAATGCATTTGTGACATTTGACTATTCTCTGTGACAAGTCAAAAATTAAATAGAAATCCCTCAGACATTAAAATTGAGATAAAATTTTTGTAGTAGATTAAAAAAGGGGGGTTAATAGCAATTCTTTCTTGGTTCCTTCTTATGAGGGAGTTTTTTTTTTTTTTTTTTTTTAAAGAACTATGAGGACTTTTGTGGTAGGTGAGAACAAGGCAACCATATTATCATATTTTTAAATCTCAACTCATTTTTCAAGATGGAAGGAAGCAATTAAAACATCTACTTCATATTCTCTTCTTCCCATGATAAGGCTGTCTTTCCTCATCATTTTGACACAAAAGTTTGATTCTGAGAAACAAGAGCTGACACTTCTAACACTTTAGCAATCAGTCTTGTGTTATCTATTTTATTTCCATGTATGATGTTTGAAATAAAATATACTGAAATAGAAAGTGGTTTAAGAAACACTGTTTTCAAAATTCTGCTGTGTGAAATAATCATATATTTTCACTATTAAGATAAAAATGTCTTTTGGATGGTTGAGACAATTAAGCAAGAGGGAATTTATTATATAATACATGTTTTGCTTTCCTAACAGCTTATTTAAATCCTAGCAAGAAATGGCAAGCTTCGTGAAAACAGAAAAAGAGGTGTAATTTTGGAACATGTGACATTATAGGTAATGTCAAACAAACCAAGAATATTCACACTGAGAAATATGCTAATAGGAAAAGAGTAATAGGAAAACATTAAATTCTCAGGAGGTGACAGAGTAGATATGAGAAGGTATGAGTAGCATAATAATAAAGAAGTAACACAGACAAAATTTGTGTTGTGTCAAAAATTATTCTTGAGTGGGTCATTTTCCTGTTTTCATTCTCTAAAATGATGTGATTCTGTATAAAAAACATAAGCTTCTAGTTCATCACTAAGTTCATGACTGGTTCCCTTTAGTCACCACAAGTTTTATGTCTATAATTATATATCATTGTGTTCATGTACAACTTAAAGGGTGTTATGGTTGGTTGTTTGGGTTTAAATCTACCAATCAACTATTGGGTTTCATTATAGTTTGGATTGCTATGACACAATATCACTGTCTGGCTTAAATATTAAATATAATAGACATTTACTCCTCACCACGCTGGAGGCTAGAAGGACCAATATCAGTGTGAAAACTGATATTTGAAACTGATGTTTGAAAGAAGTGATTGAGCGCTTATTATGTCTTCACATGACAGTGGGGTGGGGAGAGAGAGAAAGAGACAGAGACAGAGAAAGATAGAGAACAGAGGAAGTAGGGCACATCCCTGTTAAACTGGAATGTTTTGGGGTTCCCAGAATATGGTCAGGTTGTTAGTTATTTCAAATCAAAAAGAACAGGGATTTGCTAACTCCATAGGGGTCTTATTTAAAGGATTTACCAAGGGAAAGTCTAAGGAATTTGGGGAGAATGCTTATCATAATGGCAGTTTGTAAAATCATTTTGGAAATTTGTATTTACTTGGGATTATAGGGTTTGCACTCACTGGAGAGGGACTGTGTCAGCTCAAGCATATACTAAATGGATGGCAAGACAGCGATATTATGATATGGTTTAGTAAACTCTTGGCAGTTCCCAAAGATCTCATGTCCAAATAACACCACTTTTGGGCATAGGGCTTTAACAGTTCAGTCCAGAACAAGTGTTTGTTGTAGAAATAGAAATTAAAAAAAAATTCAATTGAATAAATTTTGAGATAGAATTGGATTTTATTCAATTATTCATGAATCAGAATTTAATAGTTAAATAGAATGAATGATTTTTTTTTATAGACAGAAGGGGATGTGGACAAGGAAGTAATAGGAGGCAAAAAGATTGTTTATTGTAAGTCTTCTTCCATAAGGGAATGATGGAATCGATCAACAGATTACCTTACTAGTGCTCATCAGAACATTTCTGGCTGATTGGTTTAGATTTCATTTCTGGGAGAACTAACCTGTAGTTAAGTGAAGTCTGGATTGGTGGTGATGTGGAGCTTAGTGTAAATGACTCTATTTTGAGCCTTTTGCTTTGTTTTTAATAATAGAAAATAAATATTGCATTTCTCTCATTGACTTTTCTTGAGCCCAAAAAGAAATGCATTCTTTGTATTTCTCACTAGGAAATATTCATGAATATTTGAGAACCCAAAAGAAAAAAAAAAAAAGGTGCAAGTAATGCAGAGCCAATCTGTTTATTGTAGAAAAAGTTCCTACTCATGGTCTAATCATCATAGTAAGAGAGTGGTGTTCTTAAATCTTAGGAAGAATCAAAGAAATTCACTGAATAATAGATTATTTCCTTCAATAGGAAAAATAATAAGGTCCTGAATGTGAGTTTTATATTTCAGATAGTGAATATAAAATTAGTAGATATCACAAGAATAAAAACAGAAAAATTCCAGGCACTGTTTTTTTTTCTCCCCATAATATTGGTTGGTGTATGTTACATCTCTGCTTCAGAACTACCATATATAATTGAGGACAGTGATACTCTTGCATATAGCTTAGGTACAGATAACTATGCTATGCTATCTTTGGTATACCTCCAAAGGCATTAAATTAAATTACCTAAATATATCATTTGCTTGAGCATTGAATCCTCAGTCCTCTAGAGTAATTTATTCTTTGCATCGTTGATATGTTGGTGTAGTAGAAACAAAAATTTCTCACACAAGACATCCTTTATTTGACAATTGTGCTAAAGGTGTATGAAGTTTTTGGAAATCCAGTTGAACTTTGCAACTGGAATAATATAGTCAAAATATACTAACCAAGATGCTGTTCTAACTATCTTGTAGAGACTAACTAATAAAAAGAAGATATTTGATTTTTCACTTGGTGGCATATTAGTACATATTAACTGGGGAAAACAACAACAACAAAACTTCCAAGCAGATAAAAACAAAGCAAAACAGTATGTTCATATTGAATATTTATTGTGGTGATAATTTTATGTGTCAACTTGACTACACTAAGAGATGCTGAGAATGTTGATAACATATTTCTGTATGTATTTTATGAATATGTCTCTGGGAGAGATCAGCATTCAAATCAATAGGTGAGTAAAAATGTTCATCCTCATCTTCTCACCCTCACCAATTAAAGTCATTTTTCAATCCTTGGAGGGTCTAAGTAGAACAAAAATATGGAGGAAAAGTGAATTCTCTCTTTTCTCTCTTAAACTCAATCCTCCATTTTCTCCTACTCTGGAATATCAACATTCCTAGTTTTTGGTTGTTGGACTTAGACAGGAACTCAGGCCACTGATTCCCTCGTTCTTAGACCTTTAAACTCAGATTTGCTTGTGCTACTGACTTTTCTGCTTCTCCAGCCTGCAGGTGGCAGATGGTAGACTTCTCAGTCTCCATAACCATGCAAGCCAACTTTATAACAAATTTTGTCTCATACTATCCTTTAAAGAGCTTACTGATTCTGTTTATCTGGAGAAGATTGACTCATATACTGCTGGAGCTGAAAATAACTCAAGTATGAGAAATTTATCTATTTCTTTAAATCTCCATAATTAGATTTTGGTTGTTAAAATATAGAATCTAAAATCTTCATTTCCAATCCTGCTGCCCTTCCTACCTTGCTTTTCTCCTATCTTTCAGAATATGGAGAATGCTCCTATAGGCAAAGTAGTTCTGAGTGATGGGTAAAGAATGAAAAGGAAATCAGATTTTATTTCTTCTTCTTTATTTATTTTGTCAAGTGGGGAGAGGCCTCTCATTTCTAAGCATTACATACAAACATACACTTAAATGTAAAATTTTACATTAGGGGAAACAATATTATGATTGCAAGCATTATCTTCAGGGGTAACAAAAACTTATTAGGAACCTCTTCTGTGTAAGAAACATAAATGTTTAACTTCTAGGCTTCATAAATAATGATTTTGGAGATAGGCAAGATTCCTTATTATTAAAACAAATAACTTTTGGAAAATTTCATATATTGTCAAAAATTGAAATTAATATAATCTAGATCTTTCTATCTAATATGCAGTTTACAGAAAATGCAAGGGACAGAGTATCCTGTATACAGCACCCTGATCATCAGCTATACCCATCATGAGTAAACATTATAATTGATGCAGTTTTTCAGATATAAATTGATAAACAAAATGTGATATTTGGGGAGAGATGCAGCAATAAAACACAATACGTAAAAGCTGTTTTTTTTTTTTAACCTGAGATATATTTAGAATCGTCTATATCTACTGAGCTTCTAGTAAGATTTTAAATAAGACTAGTAACACTTGTACTCAGCACAATACAATTACTTTGTGATATTCCTCCAGGGGAGTCATGCAGTATTATTATAAATATAGTCTTGCATATAAAACAACCTTGAGAGCTTGTTTGGAAGTTCTAGTAGGGAAATGCAGCTACTTACATACCTCAACTGAAGAAAATTTCCTTTCTATTTGGGGAAGGCATCCTCTTAGACTCAACGCATAACTTCAGGATGGAGACACCCCTTCTTTGGTGAAGGAGAAAGGGGACACCAACCTAGCCAGTCATCAGCCAAATTAACCTTGGCGATCAGTGTGGTGACAGGTATCACAGCCAGAACAACCTCACATCATATGAAATAAGCTTGCACTGCGAAGGAAAATAGTGGTATTTTTCCCTTGACATCCCAAGAACTTCAAAAAATGCTTAGCACACACCAGGTGCTGGTGCATTTGTTGACTGACTGTTAGGAGTTGCATGTGGGAAAGAAGAAGAAATGAGATGGAAGAGATTGAGAGAGATCTGTGAGGCTAGCCCAATGAATGGGGATTCTGGGAAGCATGTTCAGGTACAACTTTAATGAAGTTATGAAGCCCCTTATATACCCTGACAGAGAAATTATCAAAATAAGCTAATGAGGAAGTAGTAACTTGATTCCCAATCGTATGTGCATACACCAGGGGTATGGGTGATAAGAGGAGAATTTACTTTTGAAGGTAACAGTAGTTACTAATCATATGTCTCTTGGGGCATTCCAAAGAGGTTAGGGAGCTGGGTTACAAGTGAGAGATGTGCTGTTGCTCACCCTCTAGTGTGTGGACAGGGTGTAATAAGCTAAAAAGTGTTCTTTTTATCTCATGGCCAATCTCTCATCCTGTTTCTATGTCTCTCATCAACTATATAAATAAAATAGTAATGGATATACTTATCCTTAATAAGAATAAAACTCCTAAGTTTAGCAGCAAGATTAGTTTCATTTAGGAGGTAAAATGGTGATCTAATGACCAATGTAAGAAAAAGGTGCATACGTTAAATACTGCTACAGAAAAACCCCTCAATACTTAACAACTTTAAAAGATAATCTCCATTGTTTAGGAATTTATAGTTCAGCTCCTTTGTTTCTACAACCAAAGTTACTATTAACTACACAACACTTAAAAATGATATACATTTTCATACAACATACACTTCAATTCTATTCAGTGTTGCCATTTTATTCAACATCTCTGTTTGTATTCAACAACTCTGTTGCTCTCTTCCTTTCTATAAAGTCTTCTGTTAGTTATATTTACTTTTTATAAGTGAAGATATACAGTCTTCTTAAGTTCTATAGTATTGATAAACTTGAAGACTACACTTTATTTTGAGTTGCTCTAATGCTTTCTCAGTACTGTGATAAACTCTGTGACTTGTGGCTATAACCACAACGAGAGAGTTTCACCTTCCTATACCTGTGGTTAAGGCAACTCTGTGTGGACAATGATGTGTGTCTGCCCATACAACTGCCAGTCCCTAAGCTGGTGATGGATACTAAACAATATTGGTTTCCAGGTGGCCACAAAAAGAAAGTGGGTATCCTGTGTGTTGTCCCTCTAAGTGTACTGGACTTAGTTCCTGCGTTTTGTCGCATTCTATTCTATTTTGTACAGTATCCTACAGTTCTCATGAAGGAAATCTTGCCGAAAATCCATGGGTAGATTAGATGGCAAAAACAAACAAACAAAAAAACATACTTGCTTTTATCTTTCACACCGGATAGCTCAAAACCTGGAGCCAAGAGCAAAAGGGTCTTGCATTTGTATCATTACATCCAATATATGACTAGGACCTTCAGCAGTGTAAAGGGGACTAGGAGAGGAGTTGCCTTTTGGCCTCTCTCAATCAGAAGTCCTCTTTCTACCTACCTGCTTGTGTGCATGGTGTCCCCTGTCTCCAAAAAAAGCCATTTTGGATATAAAGTACAGGCTCCAAGAATGCTCTACTCTTTGCCCACATCATCATGAATCTGTGAGGGTTAGCATGGTGGCATGATAAATCTACAGGTGATCAAGAGTGTATCATTTTTAAGACCCTGTAAGACATTATTATGATTTTTATCTTCTTTTTATACTGCTTTTTACGATTGTGTGGAAATACTCATTATTTTGAATATTTTTATATCTTGCTCATCAAATTATAGTAATTGTATTAATTTACCTGTGTGTTATTATAGTCTACCTTGCATTTTTTAAATTTTAAAATGTTGTAGTTAACACTTCTCTCTTGAAAACAGTCCACAGGCCAGTTTTAATCTTTGTTCAGCCTGAGAATGTATTTAGTGATGGAATAGTTACATCTCTTACGATTTTTGATATCTTTAAAATTCTTGCCATAGTCTTAATTTGTATTATTAACCCACCTTCTTTTGTTTACCTTTTTTTCTTTTCTGAAAATGTTTGTTTTGTTTTTAGTTTATTTTTCCATTTTACTTTCTATGTTTCTCATAAATTTTATAATGTCTTTGAGTGGTTATTTTTAAAAATCCTACATACAAAATAAAAGCAAATTTTTACTACAGTATGAGAAGTAGTTGACTAACTTTGCCATCATCAGAAACACAATGTAGATCTATCAGAAAATTTTCTGTCAGCAGAAATTTTCTTTTGTACTCATTCTCATCTTCTCATTTTTTGGCTCCAGCTATAGTTTTAGATTAAGAAAGTTTCTTAAGACTACATATCTTTATGTTTCTTGGAACTTTAGTTTTCATGTTTCACTGTAACTAGGTATTTTTTTTCTCTTTCTTCTTGCTTATTTCACTTCCTCTGCCTCTGCCTCTTTTCTCCTTTGCCTTTCAGTAGGGACCTTCCTTTCCACTCTGTTCAGAACTAAGTCTCTATTTTCTCGTATTTTTTTTAAATCCATGTAACTTTTGCCTTTAAAACTGCATATAATTCAGAGATACAGGTTTACACCTCTTTAGATGCATGTCACCACACCACACAACCAGCATGGCGACACAGAATCCTCATCACAGTACATTGTGTTCCTCCTCTTCAGAGAGACTCAATTCTATAGTCAAATTTCTAGTGGTTGTGTTGGTTTAGTTTTAAATCTTTGCTTTGCTGCTCTATATTCTACATATGAATGATGTCATCATGTATCTATTTTTCTTTTGTTGGTTTACTTTATTTAGAATAATCCACACCAGGTTTATTTATATTATGACATGGCAACATTTTATTATTTTAAAATCAAGGAATAGTTCCTTGTGTATACACACTGCAACTTCTTTATCCATTCATCTCTCCTGGAATATAACTTGAATTTCCATAACTTGAGTACTGTAACTTCCATAACTTGAGTACTGTAAATAAGCACCACGATGACCAGGAGTGCATATATCCCTTTGATTTAGAGATGATTTTTTCATTCTTTGGTTGGAATTGTCATATTGTATTTTATTGGTTGGATTAAATTATCTCTTTATACAATCACAGATGTTTATTTTCTATTTGAATTCAAATGTGTCATCTTCATACTATAAAAACTCACAATTATAATTAATAGCTTTATTGACATTATCCTTCTTGAATTTCTCTGTTCTTTTTTAGAACTCGACTACCTTCTTATCTGTTGACCTTAATTTCAAACCACTGCTAATAACATTGCAGGCATATTTTGTGATCCTCCAAATTAGCATCTAATACCCATGCGTTCTTCAGAGAAAAAATGTATTGATTTAATAATTCTGGCCTTTCAGATGCCAGAAGGCCTCTGACAGGTAGAAACAAGAGCTTTCAATTCCCCAGTTATGAAATTTCATTAATTTACAATTGGGTCTATTATCCTTATGAACAGTTTATTCTCTAAAGTCTTTTGAAGAGAGTAATAAAAGTCTTTTGCATGTAAAAGAGTTATCATTTTATCATTTTTTTCTTCTAGAATGATTGAACTGAAATTTTCTAGCAGGAAGAGCATAATAGCCAATTATTCTGAGCAATTATCTTTTTTTCTTTCTAGATTCTCTATCATAATGTGGCAAGAATATTTATTGACTTTATTTACTTGTTTAGCTTTCATAGCAGTTTGTTCTTTTCTTTTTCCCCTTTTTGTTCACTAATACCTTAATATTTAAGGCTATTTGAAATACTTGAGCATTTCATTTTTGGAGAAAGAGGCCATAAGTAATAATATATCTTTCCATTGCAGCTAGAAAGAGATTTTTGCATGCAGAGCCTCATATGTGTGGATTGATTAGTTAAATTAACTGAATAAAACATAGCTGAGTTAATGAATTTGAGAACAAAGGGCACAGGATGAAAAATAGGCTCATGATGAGATAGTTTGGATTAAGAACTTGAACAAGGTGAGAAGAGAATTCTATCTTCTTAGAGGAAAGATGTGGGAATAAAAATAATTTCACAATGAGGATTTGCTTGAATTAAATGAATATTAAAAGAAAGATGATATAAAAAAGGATTAATTCAAGAACCCAGGTTGACCTAGGCTCAATGAATATGTAGGTAATTTCCTTTCTAGTTCCATTAGAGTGTGTCTAGGTGCAGTTACAACTTTTGTTTGACTTTGATCACATCTATGATATTATATGTGGGTTGTTTTTTATAAAAATGAAACTTTTTCTCATTAGATTTAATGTTCTAAGTGCAACAATAATGTAATACTAGCTCAGAGTCACTAAACATTACTAGGTCTAATACCCTTTTTAAATGCAAAATACACCTACACATGAAGTAAGTGTTTTGAGCAAAACAGTAAGTGGTTAAGACAATATTCAATCCTAGGACAGAGAGTATGAATTGGTTTCTCACTCTAAAGTGTATTTTTATAATAAATTCACATATTGGTATTGTGTTTGGGCACAAGCAACTAGTTGTGATAATTTAAAAAATCAATACATAATATTATGATAACTCAAAAGTACTAAACAAGAGAATGGATAAACTTTGCCAAAAATACTTTGTAGTTTTACATCTTGTAAGGTCCATTATCTCAGATTTGTAGGGTGCCATTGCCACCAAGTCCAAAAATACTTTATTATGTTTAGGAGAAATAAAAAGAGAGTAACAAAACACTTTGTTGTGAAACAGAGCACAATTCAGGAACATACATAAATAAATTTACATTTTAGCAGGTAGTCTAGTTGTCAGAAAATAGTACATTTCCAGTATTCCACAAGGCCACAATGAATATCCTTTCTTCCACTATAGAGATAACCCCCATGTTACATTTGCTTTTACTTGTAGTTCTAGTAGTTATATGTGCACTCTGAATCTAAAGCTTTTTAAAAACTTTATATATGTATGTAGAAAACGTATTTAAACAGAAGATCTCCTTTCATTCACCATTATAAAAAGGACTTGAGAAAGAAGTTAATATAATATTCATTGTTTAATAGGTTAATAGCTCAATACACTGCGGTTTCAAACCATAGTGGAGGATGGGAAGAACAAAATATCAGCTGAGGCATAATTTATGGAAAGGTTTTTCTTCTGAAGGAGGAGGGAACTCTTTTACATGTCTCTCATTCTTACACACTGTGTTAATTGCCATTACAAAGTTTAACATGATAAAAGAATATTTATAAATATACCATTGACTAGATCCCATATGACAGTGTAAGGGGTTTAGTTCCATGATTGGAATTCCTTTGTTTGTTTTTTTAGATTTCAGAGAAGCTCCCCCATTTATAAACCTTTCATTTCTGCTATCCAACTTGTACCTATACTTTTGTGTACCAGAAAAAAAAAACTTACTTGAATATGGTACCAAATTATTTGGTTGAAGGTAATGTGTTTCAGATTTAAGAGACCTTTCAGTAGTTACTGGAAGATACAGAATGTATCTGCATACATGCATGTTGTATGCATGTACTTTGTATTTATATCCTGGACTTAGTCTACCCTTGTCAGATTGTGAAAAATAAGGAGCCACAGGCTTAGAATTAATCTAAACTATCTAACACCTTTACTTTTTAAACTTTAATTTCCTTCCATATTTTAATTTTAAAATTTGTTAAAGTACTCTTGCATTATAACATTATAATGGTTTCTGGTGTTTGTTGTTGAGAATCAATAAGTGTATATATGCTATATTAAGATCACAGATAAGAATCTAGATCTATCCTTCACCATAAAATTGATCCCTTTCTCTAATTTTACACACTCATTTTCCCCTTTCCCTTCTGACAGCTACTAATTGGAGTTTCAGTCCCAAAATTTGTTTTTGTTTTATTTATTCAGTTTAGTTCATCTGTTTATTTTTTCTCTATATGGTATTTATATGAAATTGAATACTTGTATTTGACTGTGAGGTCTAGTTTATGAAACATTCCTTCTAGGTTCATTTGCATTATTGCAAATATATGATTCCATTATCTTTATTTCTTTTCTACGGCTGAAAGTATTAATTGTGCATATATACCACAATGTCTTTAATCATTTGTCAATCATAGCACAGGTCATTTCTAGTTCTTGACTGTTACAAAAAGTATAGCAATTAGTATTGGGCATGAACTCATATATCACTTCGAATTACTGTTTTTGTATTTTTCTGGTACATATCTAGAAATGGGATAACAGAATCGAATGGGATTTCTATTTTTATTATTTTGGGGAATCTCTACAGTACTTTTTAGATGCTACAACAATTAACATTCCCACCAACAGTGGATAAGAATTCCCTTCTTGCCACATCCTCTCCAAAACTTGTTTCTTATCCTTTGGATAATAGCCATGCTCACAGGTGTAAGATGATATCTCGTTGTTTTGATTTGTGTTCTCTAATAATGAAAGATAATCAACATTTTTCCATGTGCCTAATGGCCATCTGTGTATTGTCTTTGGAGAAGTATCAATCAAGATACTGTAACGACATAAAGTAATTATGAAAAAACATGAAGATAACAATGACGGAAGAGTATCCTATGGTTAATACACAACTAACTTTATTAAAATTCCCTTTGAGCTTGATCTGTAATATGATTCTTCCAAACACATCTTTTAGAATATTTAAAAAATTTCCTGAAATTAATAAGAACACTAAATGAGTATTTCTAATGTTCAGGGGATCTCAGTAGCTGACTGATAGAATATTAAGCTTGTTAAGTTGTGTAATTCAATCCCTTGGACTGATTGTTCCCACTCTGATATATAAGTACTTGACCTAGATGATGTAAAACAGTTTATATCTAACTTCCTGAACTAAATAATTCAATGCAATTCCCTAGAAGAATCCACTATCATATGACTTATGCTAAACAGATGATTTTAAATTAACTTTGAAATAGATGGATTTATGACATGAAATGACATAAGTGAAAGACAAATCCCCAATGGTATCATTTATAAGTGGGATATAAAGAAATGAAGCTTATATTGGGTCAAATTGGACAAAAGTTTCCAACCAGCAAATCAAAGGGGGAAAAGTAGAATTTTTAATATGCAGCCTCTGCTGCCCACACTTTCAGGTTTTTCCCACCTGCAGGGAGGAGTTGCTAAAGTCACAATGCAATTTTAAAAACAGGGTTTTATTAACAAGGAAAATTAACCAGAAAAATAGAAAGTCAAACAAAACATCCTTACTGCCACAAGTGGCCAGTTATTTTACCTCAATTACCATTGAGTCCCAAAGTTCCCAAAGACACATGTCCATGATGGGGCCTTTTTGCCCCTCCAAACCTGAGGCAGGCACTCTGCAAAGTTCAGCATCTTCTCTTTCTCCACATCTTCTTTTTGCTTCTTCTCTCTCCAGTGTTCTGAGTTATGGTTTCTCCAAGGCTTTTCAAACTTTTTCAACAAATGCTGATGCACAAATCAGCTTTCCAAATTCCTGGTTGTCTCCAGGTACCAGCTTTCCATGCCACTGTGCTGCAGTACCACACTCTCCACACTGGCTACTCTTCTGCTGGCCACTCTCCCACTCTGGCTCCTCACCATCACCAGCTCACTCTTCTAGGGTGCTTTCTCCTGGCCTGGCCACATGAGCTTCCTCTATCAGGCTGCCATTCTCCTGTCTTTCTCCTCTATTTTGACTCGTTGTTTCATGTGCCCTTTACATGCTTCTCACGTCCTCTTGTGGGTCTTTTTCTCAGATGCTGCTCACCAGGGCTTTATGATGGCCAACACAATTTTCAACTGTTACATATTCACCAATTAATCTCACACTCTTTTTTCCTGACTCTCTCCTTTTTTCTGTCTCCAATATAAATAAACGGTTTATTAGCCTTACTAATGTGCCAGCATTTGGGTCTTGTTCCAAGTTATCTTTTTAGTTCATGGGTGAGAGGATTCACACCCAGGCAATTCCATCTCCTTTTGCAGTACCCTGTTTCTGCCTAGGCTGCTATCTACAAATGTCTCTCACTGTCCCACTTGTTTTTTCTCATAAAAAGTTGAATTTCTCCGGCAACTATGCCATCACTTAAGCTTAGTGTTGAATTCTTATGCAGGGGCTTTTGTTTCACCGCAAGTCATGGGATCTCAGGTTCATTGTCCCTCTGTACTATATTAGGTTATCCTCCCGAAATACTGTTTTCATAAAGGAAACTTTTACCAATCATTAAATAGGGCATCAGTAAGAAATATTCTCATATTATTCTATTTTGTAGCTGTTGTTAATCATGCTGAATCTCTACCACAGTTGTCAATACCTACTGTGTAATCATTATATGCCAGGTTCATATTCAAAGATTTACCTCTTGAAGTTACCACATGGGATAAATAGAATACTCTCATTTTAAAAGTAAAATTGAAAAATATGTAAATTTGGTGTTTTTCTATCAGCAAGATTGGTGCAGTAATTGATATAAGTTCAATAAGTTAACTGACTCAAGTAAGATTTGAATCCAAAGCTTGTGCCACTGCAGAGTATGTCTTTCTCTGTTGTACATCAGATAAATTAGGAATAAACATCTCTTAATTTGAAAAGCATTATCTATTGTTGTGGATGATGGCATCTAATACACTTTTATTTTGAAGAATAATGCAACACACAGATTTTATTGGGAAAATATCAACAAACTACCATATGTCATCTGTGAAATGAAGCTTAGAAGAAATAAATCCTGGGTTTGATTAGTTATATTTTCTTCGTTTATTTTTTTTCAATAACTGTCACAGTGGAAGTAAAAATGCATTTCTCAGAAAGTATATTTATTTGTTAGGCTTTTTAGGTGGAATATATACCTACAAAATAAAGCTAATGTGTTTGATAGAAAATTTAACCTTACGCTTTGTGGGTAATTTGTCCTACTTTCTATGATTTTTTAAAATAATAGTTAAATATATATATATTTCTGTATATATGTAAATATATATATATTTCTGTATATATATATATGCAAATATATATATATATATATATATATATATACACATACATATTACATCATTGCATCATTGTCATCCCTGGAGTTCTCCCATCACCATATCATCTGTGAACTGTAATTTCTATCTTCCATGCTCATACCATCCATGACCTCTTCCCCCATCTACCCACCCCCCAGCTGTATGTTTGATTCTGGTTGTTAGCTTGTTTTCACTTTCCCTAGTGGCTTTTTGTATGTTTTCCCTATATCCCATCAATAAGTGAGTACATCTGACTTCTGTCTTTTTCTTTCCAACTTATTTCCTCTAATACAATTCATTCTATGTGCATCCTGTTATCACACATGCTTTGAATTTGTCATTTTTAATTGATCAATAATATTTCACTGTGTAAATATAACACACTTTTTTTCATTCATTCATCTATTTTGGGGCATTTGGGTTGTTTCCATGTCCTGACAATTGTAAATTTTGATGCAATGAACATGCGGGGTCGGTCAGGTGTTCTTCTGTGTAAGTGTTTTGGTCTCCTTCGGGTCGATTCCCAGAAGAGGAATTGCTGGACTGTATGGTAGTTCCAATTTCAGTTGTTTGAAGGTCCTTCACACTGCTTTCCATAGTGGTTGGACCAATTTGCATTCGCACTAGCAGTCTAAGTGTTTCTTTTTTCCCCACATCCTCACCATCACTTGTTTCCTGTTTTTTTGATATGTGCCTTTCTCACTGACATAAAATGGTATCTCGTGTGGTTTTGATGTGCATTTCCCTGATTATTAGTTATGTTGAGCATTTTTGCATGTTCCTATTGGCCATTTGTATTTTATCTTTGGAGAAATGTCTTTTAGTTCTTCCCCATTTTTTGATTAGGTTTTTTTGCTTTGTTTTGTTATGTGAGTTCTTTGTGGATCATTGTTTTCAGATCCTTATAATTTAAATGAAACGCAAAAATGTTTTCCCATTTGGTTGTCTTTCTGCTTTGGTTATTGTCTCATTTGCTGTTTAGAAACTTTTTAATTTGATATGGTCCCAGCTCTTTATGCTTTCCTTCATTTTTTTGATATCTGTGGATGTGTGCTAAAAGAGGTTTCTGAGATGCAAGTTTTAGAATGTTTTGCCCATATTTTCATCAATGTATTTTATAGTTTCATGGATTATATTCAAGTTTTTTATCCATTTTGAGTTGTTTTATGTACATGGTTTGGGGGAGTAGTCTAGTTTTATTCTTATGCATGTAGCAGTCCAGTTTTCCCAGCACCATTTATTGAATAGACTGTCCTTGTTCCAATGTATGTTTATTGCCCCTTTGTGAAAAACTAGTTGCCCATACATTTGTGGCTTTTTTTCTGGGCATTTGATTCTTTTTCATTGGTCTGTGTATCTGTTTTTGTTCAAGTACCATGCTGTTTTAATTGCTATGACTTTCTAATATAATTTGAATCTAGGGGAGCTATTTCTCCATTCGCTCTTCTTTTTGTCAGGAGAACTTCAGCTAGTTGAGGCTTTTTATTATTATTATTATTTTGTTTTGTTATTATTTAGTAATTTTTGTTGTATTTCTTTAGAGAATGTCATTGATATTTTTATTGGAATTGCATTGACTCTTTCTCTTGCTTATTGTCCTAGCTAGCACTTCCAGTACTATGTTGAAAAGTAATGGTGAGGTGGGCATTAATTAAGATCTGATTCCAGATCTTAATTGAAATGATTTCAGTTTTCCTCATTAAGGATGATATTGGTTTTGGCTTTTTCATAGATGGCTTTTATTATGCTGAGATATGTTCCTTTTATCCTGAGTTCTTCAAGGGTTTTTATCATGAATGGGTGATGAACTTTATCAAATGCTCTCTCTGCATCTACTGATATGATCATGTAGCTTTTGTTTTTCTCCTTGTTGACATGGTGGATTATGTTAATTGATTTTCAAATGTGGAACCATCCCTGAGGCCCCTAGGATAAATCCTACTTGGTCATGAAGAATAACCATTGCATTGTTGAATTTGATTTGCCGAGATTTTGTTTAGAATTTTTGCATCTTTGTTCATTATGGATATTGGTCTATAGTATTCTTTCTTTGTGCTAGTTTCCTTTGGTTTTGATATTTCTGTAATTTAGCTATATGTTATGTGTTTGGCAGTTTTGGTTCTTTCTCGATTTTTTGAAAGAGTTTCAAAAGTACAGGTATTTTTCCATCTTTGAATGTCTGGTAGAATTTGTTTGTGAAATCATCTGGTCTTTAGTTTTTGTTTTTAAGGGGGAGTTCTGATGTTGCTTTAATTTCAACTCTTGTGATTAGCCTGTTTAAGGTCTCTATTTCTTCACTGTTCAGTTTTGGGTGGCTGTATCACTCTATGAATTTCTCTATCTCATCCAGGTTGTTGCATTTGTTTGCTTATAGATGCTCACAGCCGTCTCTGATTATCCTTTGGTTTTCTGCTGTGTCAGCTGTAATTTTTTCTCTTTCATTTATGATCATGCCTAGTTGAATGTTCTCCCTTTTTTTCTTTGTGAGTCTTGCTAGGGAATTTATCAATTTTATTGTATTTTTTTTTTTTTCCAAAGAACCAGCTTTTAGCTTTGCTGATCTTATGGATTGTTTTTTTATTTTCTAGGTTATTTATTTCTGCTTTGATTTTTATGATCTCTTGTCTTCTGTTGGGTTTGGCTATTTTTGTTGCTCTTTTTCTTGTTTTATAAGTTGGGTGATTAGATTACTCCTTTGGTCTGTTTCTTGTTTTTTGATATGATCCTGTTTTGCTATGAACATTCTCTTAATACTACTTTTGCTTAGCCCTATACATTTTGGAACATTGTATCATCTTTGTCATTTGTTTCAAAATAAGTTTTAGTTCCTTCTGGATTCCCTCATTTACCCAGTAGTCTTTCAGTAACATGATGTTCAGGTTCCATGTATCAAACACTCTCCTTGCTTCTTTTTGTTGTTGATTTCTGGTTTGATACATTTATAATTAGAGAAAAAAGTTGGTATTATTTTAGTCTTTGTGTATTTATTCATGTTTGCCTTATAACCTAATATATAGTCAATTTTGGATACTGATCCATGTTCATTTAAATAAAAAGTGTATTCCTTTCCTTGGGGGTGCAGTGTCCTATAGATATCTATTAGGTTCATATGATTCATAGATATTCCTTTAAAGCTTTTCTATTCTTTTTTTTTTTTTTTTTCCCTGAGACTAGGTCTCACTATTTTTGCCCGTGGAACCACAGGCTTACATTGCCTGTGGTACCACAGACTGAAGCAATCCCCAGCCTCAGCTTCCCAGGTAACCGGAATTACAGGCACACACCACCATGCCCCACTATGTATTTTTTGAACTAGGTCTTGCTACGTGCCCCCAGTGGGACTCGAATCGCGATCCCTGACCCTGGTTGCAGCTTCTTAGGCTGTTGTTTACAGGCATGTGCCACCATGACTGGTCTAAAGCTTTGTATTCTTGTGTAGTTTCGGTTTTGTTGATCTGTCCTTTGGTGAGAGTGGAGTGGTAAAGTCTCCTCCTGTGTATGCATTTTCCCCAATATTCACTTCCAGTGATATTAATAATTACCCGATGAATTAAGGTGCTCCCTAATTTGGTGAATATATATTAGCATTTACTGTTTTTCTACTGCAGTACCTCATATAGCATTAAGAATTGTCCTTTCTTGTCCTTTGTCCCTTTTAAAATTTTTTTTGAAATCTGAAATCTGCTTCATCTGTTATAAGAATAACTACTCCTGACTTATTTGGGGTGGAGGAGGGAGACATTTGCTTGTAGGATTGTTTTCCAGCCCTTTACTTTTAGTCTGTACTTATCTTTAGAGTTCAAATATGTTTTCTGGAGGCAGCAGAAGGTTGGGTTTTGTTTTTTGATCCAGTCTGCTACTCTACATCTTTTATTTAACGAGTTTATACCAATGACATTTAGAGTGATTATTGATATTTGAGAATCTGAAGTGGCCATTTTGTTGGTCATTTGGGAGTTCTGTTTATTTCCTTGTTTTTGTTTTTCCTGTGTATTCTTCTGTTGTTTTGGTCATAAGGCTTCATGTAAGATTTCTTGGAGTGGAGGTTTACTAGTGTCAAATTTGCAAAGGCTTTGCTTGTCTGAAAATAATCCTATTTTTCCTTCATAAAAGAAGATCTTTGCAGGGCATAGTATTATTTGCTGACCTTCTTTATCTTGGAGTTTTTAAAATATGTGGCTCCAGTCTCTCCTTGCCTGAAGTGTCTCAAAAAAAATATGAAGTCAGACTAACATTTTCCTCTCTATGTTATCTGTTTCCTTTCTCTAGATGGCTTCATTTTCTTTTTTTATCCTGGGCTCTTGGAAGCTTTATGATGGTGTGTCTTGCTGTGGTTTTCCTTTCATTGAAGAAGTAGTTCTATCCTTTTATATGTTTGTTTTTCATTTCCTTCTTCAGGTTTGGGAAGTTCTCTACTATTTCCTTAACTCTCCCTTCAGATCTGATAGCTTTTATTCCTTCTTTGGGATTCTAGTTACTATAATATTTCCTTTCTTCAAGGTATCTGAAATCTCTGAGTTTTCTTTCTGTCTTCTTTCTCTTTGTACTTCTTTCTCATTATCTATGTTGGCTTATTCTATTCCAGTGTCTTTGAGGGTACTGATTCAATCTTCTATTTCATCCAATCTGCTTCCATGGCTTTCCCTTGCTTTTTTGAGCGCCTCTGTTGCTCTTTTCAGACGAGATCAGGCACGTTCAGGGTGGTATGGTTGTAGATTGTTGCTCTTTTTATATCCAGGATCTCTTTCTGTTTCTTTTTTAGGGATTCAAAATTATTCTTCAAGTCACTGATTATTTTATTCTAATTGGTGCATCATTTTTTATATTTTTCTACCTCTTCATTTAGCTCTTATATTTTTGTCATGCTGAGTTTGAGTTATTCTCTAAACTCTTTAAGTACTTTTGTCATGATGAGTTTGAATACAGATGAGGCATTACTTTTTTTTTTAATTTATATATAAATTTCAATCTCAGTACTTGGATGGGAGGCATTACTTCTATGTCATTGTCATTGGGTTCTGGGGATTGACTTTCCTTTGGTGATCATTATTTCCTGGAGGGCTTGCGTGGGTATTTGTAGTTTTTCTCCTTGTGGTTGGCCTTCAGGTTTGCTCTATATTTGGGGATACCATGGCTCTTGCAGTGGCTGACATGGCTATTGAAGGGCTTGTATCAAGTCTCCCAGAAACTGCAATCACAGGGTTTTCCAGCATCGTGAAACTGGTTCTACACTTTGCTGGGCTGGTTGTAGGAATGATGCCAGCTCTGGGGCTTCCCCTCTCCCAGGAACTGCAATCACAACCACAGGGATTCCCAGGCGTGGGATGCTGGTTCCAGGCTTTTTCAGACTGGTCAGGGGCTTGCCGCCAGCAGTGAACCTTCCTCTCTCCCAGGAACTGCACTGCACTGGCACTGGGATGCTGGTTCTTTCTATGGGATTTTTAATATTAATAGCATGGAATTGTAGATAATGTGATTGGGATAAAATATATTTTGATGACAAAATAGAATTTTGTTAGAAAATAGTTAAAACTTAGAAAAGACATACTGTATCTTGGATAATTGAATGTTTTGAGTACAGAGACTGTGACATAGGAAAATAATCACCTCAGGAATCTTCATTATTTTTTAATGATATTTGGTAATATGACATTTTTGTGAGGATTGATATGGCCTGACAACTAAAAAGAAGTGATTTTTGAGACAATTTTTTATGATTTATGTCAAAAGTTAGTGATGCTATTTTACTAAAGAAAGTCTGAGATGTGACATTATATATTAGTATGTAATATGCTATTATATTTTACTGGGGGGCTATTATATATTATTGGGGGTTATCTACTATACACCAGATGCTATGCTAAATGTTTTATCTGTGCTAACTCATGCATTTTAATGGGAATTATGAGAACTATAAAAACTGATTGAGGTAAACATTATAAAATGAGTATATTACTTCAAAGTATTGATACTATATGACAAAATGCAAATGTCAGCATATTCTACGATTCTAAAATAAACTGAAGAGACTGGTGAAAGATGAGATCTGTGATGATTGTTTTTTAGTGCCAACTTGACTAGAAAAGTAGTTGGTTAAATTCATTTAACAAATATATTATGTCCTGTGTGTAAGGAAATTTTAAAAGGAAGCAACATTTTAGTGCTTTATTCAGTATACTGCAGAAAGCAGACTGTTCTTTCTAATGTGAGTGAACCTCATCAAGTCAGTTAAAGCCCTACTAGAACAAAAGATTTGAACCTCCTGTAAGAGGAATTCCTCCTGTGTATACAAACTGAGACATTGTTATCTGTCTTTGAAATCAAAGGAAACAGCAGCTCTTCCTCAGATTTACAAAAAAAAAAAAAAAAAAAAAAAAAAAAAAAATGACTTAAGCAACTTTCTCAAGATAAAATGTCAGAGCCTTGAATCTTGTCTTACTATATCTTTTTCTTGGCAGAGAGGGATTAAGAGGTTACTTTTTATTGCAGCTATATTGGCTTACAAAGCTGTCTATGATCAGAAGTTCATACTCCTTCAGATAAATGTTACAACATTATGCTGACCACCAAAGAACACCTGATATTTGACGATAGTTTACTCTGTTAACATGTCTTCACACTCCCTGTCACAGGGGTTCCCTTCTAGTAGCCTCTATCTGCAATCAGAATTCTAGGATTTGTTATAGTTTAGTTTAGACTATTTCTTAGTTTAATTTCCTTATATCCCACATAAGTAAAATCACCTGGTAATTATCTTCCTCCTTTTTATTATAATTGATTTCTATTTGATGTATATACCATATCTTTTTTATTCATGTATTTGTCCTTGGGTATGTAAATGTTTCCCATAACTTGATTATTGTAAACAGTGCTGCAATGGATAAAGAAATGGATATATCTTTTTCAATTAGTGTTTTCGTGTTCTTCAGCTAAGTAACTAAAAAAAGAACTGTATCATGGTAAAACTATATTCTTTGTTTTGAGAAAACTTCATAATGTTTTCCATAGGGGCCAGACTACTCAACATGCCCAGTAACACACTATGATCTCCACATCCTCACACCTTTCTGGTCTTTTAATTTCTGTAATTAAATTTTGTAATTTCTTGTTTTAGGAAACAAGAATTCTGTAATTTCTTGTTTTAGGAAACATTATTTTAAACATAAAGCTAAACTTTGTGATTTAGGAAAATAGGCTCATATTTCTATAGATGCATTTATTTTCATTAGGTGTTTTGATTTGTAATGGTATTGTTTGCTGTATCAGTAATGTTGGCATTACAAAATATTATGAAAGTGCTACCTCTTTCTGAGTTTTTGGAAGGTTTGGAGAAAGATAGGTATTAGTTCATCTTTGAATAGTTGGTGAATACATTCATGAAACTACCTGGTTCTGTTTTGTTTTGTTGTTGTTGTTGTTTTTGTTTTGGGGAAAACTTTGTTACTGTTTCAGTTTCCTTGCTTATAAGGGGTCTGTTCAGAATTTTCATTAATTCCTGATGAATTTCAGAAGGTTTTATGCTTTTAGGAATGTGTTCATTTCTTCCAGATTATTATTCCATATTTTGGCACAAATATGTTCAGAAAAGTTTCTTATGTTCTTCTGTATTTCTGACCAGTCCATTGTAGCTTCTTTTTTATTTATTCTGTTCTTTAGCCTCCTATCTTTCTTAGTAAGTCTAGAGATAAATTTGTTTATATTGTTTATTTTTTGAAAGAAATGACTTTCAGTTTCATTCCTTTTTAATCAGGGAATTTTTTTTGATGTCTCTTTAATTTCTGTTTTAGTTTTTATTATTTCCTTCCCTCTAGTGGCTTGTTTGTTTGTTTCTATTTCGTTAAAGTATAAGGTTAGATTTTGTGTACTCTTTCTTGTTTCTTGATGTGAGCTTGTAGTCCTATATATTCCTTCTTTTATTGCTTTTGTTGCATCCTATAGGTTCTGTTAGTTTTGATCTTCATTTTTGTTTCTCTTCAGGTATGTTTTAATTTCTCCTTTGGAGTTCTTACAATTCAATTGTCATGTATTTGTATGTTGTTTGGACAGCATATCTTATATTTTTCCTTACTTTTTTTTGTGGTCAAAATAAAAGTATATCAACATTCCTACTTTGATATTATTGATACTTTGATACTATTGTGAACAGAGAAGAGACTTGATATAATTTCAATTTTTAAATTTTCTTCCGTGACCCAACATGTGTTCTATTCTAGGGAATGGTCGTTGTGCTCTTGAGATGAATATATTTCCGGTTTGGGGGGAGGAAGTGCAGTGCCTTATAAATATTCTTATTTAAAATAGTCCTTATTTAAAGCATTTTTTTCCATGTTGATTTTTCTGTTTTGTTTTGACATTAAAAAATGTCTGAAGGGATTCCTTAATTTGAGTTTTACTTATAAGACAGTATCAGTTACTAGTTGTTGAACACAGCTTATTTAAAGAGACAGTTTATTTAACCAGTTATTTTGAGTAGATATATGCATCAAATTAAAACCAATGAGTAGTCTCTCCTCTCCTCCTGTTTCAACTTCAAATTATAGTGAAAACTCAGTGAAGAATGGTTGATAGTCTTCAATCTCTTCATTACCTTAATTTTGCATTTTGACTGCCCTCTTTATATTTTACATTGCTTGCATCTTATCAATATATCGTTATTAATTTTAATATCCCTAGTATTAATACTAATAATTCTTCATCTGTATCAGATTTAATTAGAAACTTAAGCAACACCATATCTTTGATTTCTAACTTCTGCAAATTGTAATTTAAAAATTTCTCTTCCCTGATACACTCTGAGAAATGCCTGCTACTCCTTTGTCGACTAAATTTATTTCCCTCTATATTTCTCTTTTCGTTTCAACTTCTTCCACTCTATATTTCTTAGTATATTTTAATAGAAAGACAGCAGTTTTCATGTTGCCAATGTGATCGCATAAACACTCTGCTGCTTGAAAATCTCAAGCTACCACGTAATTGCAAGGCTATAATATGAAATGTTTTGCCTGAATACAAATATTTCAGGTCTATTTTGGTAATGGCTCACCAACTTAGCTCCATTTTTTTTTGATACATTTTACACATTATTTAAAGTAGTTCATCTTTTTGCAAGCAATATTGATCATTGGAATTTCTATATGTTAGCCTTTTTTTGTGAACTATCCCTACAGAATTTGTTTGAATGTTGTATGTAGTGTTGTAGAAACTATCTCTTAAAAAGTTATTCAACATATTCTCATGATACTAATGAATTTCATCTAGATATATTATCCTGAGGATGTATGTCTTCTGTTGTGAATGAGGCTCTAAAACACAGGTTGTATACTGCAGGAATTAGGATCTCAGAATAAAATAGAGGTGAATTTTAGTTGTGATTTAAATTTTGCATGCTCATGGCTAAGTTATTCTTGTTTGCTAGCTTCCAATTCTCTTATCTGTGAACATGGGAAGAGCTTATTATACAGAGAAATGATAAGTTAGTGTTCCTGTGTGTACACTAACATTATATAGAGAGATATATATGTTTATAGATGGCTTTATATATGTATATCTATATTTTTGTGCATGTTAAGTATTTAAGCAGCATTGATTGTTTTTAAGCTCTTTGGCATGCACTTCCTTTAGCTTTATATTCCTGAACCTCAACAAAAACATAAAATCAGTAAATTATGAGAAAGTGCCATAATGCCTGTGTTATGTTTTGCATTATATATGATAGTTCTATTCCTGAGGTTACATAAGTGGCTCTGTCCACTAATGTATGTCCACTATCCATTGCACTTAGAACAGAGGGGTTAGTACCCCATCTAGGTTATCTTTGTTGAGCTGCTATATCCATGTCCCATCTGTGTATTTTAACTTATAGTTTAGATCTTCACCCTTTGTGGGAAAATAACCTTTTGCTGAAGTGAACATTTCTTGGAGGTGTCTACAAGGTGATAACCTGTCCCTTTCCCTTCATGACATAAAATTATTGATGGACATGTACATTCTAGGGTATAACACCCAGTATTCTTGTCTCATATCAGAGATAATTCAGTTAGCATCAGTGTGAGAGCAAAACTTCTCTTAACCTTACATATTTGTTTTCCTATCCTGTTTTCTTTGGATGCATTGCAGTTTTCTCCTGAGGCTATCACTTCAATAAATCACTAATCAGACTGCCTGTAAAGAGTATGACCTAAGGCATTGCTTATTGTGCTTTCTTGTTAAGACAGGCTTAGAGGTGAAATGCTACCAAAGAGAAAACCAATGAATAAGAAGAATCCCCTATCTCTTCTTGGAATATTTTAAAAATTAAAAATACTTGTTTAATGGTATGAAAGAGTACTTACTTAGAAGAAAAATCAAATGTCAAACTTTCCTTTATTGTTATGCTAAATCTAGTTAGCTAAGCCTTATCCCTTTGTAAAGAAAAGAATGAGGATTCCTTCCTTCCAGAAGTCACTATGGGTTTGACCTGTCTGAAATGGTGAATATAACGCAACTTATGAAAGTTGAATGTTTTTCCACAGTGGATGCCTACCTATTATGAAAAAGGAATTTGATAGCAATGGGCACTATTTGTTTACATGAGCTACTTTTTTGTCTTTCAAACGGTGAACTCTAAAAGTGGTATTAGACTAGAGTTTATTGTCAGTGCATTTATACTGATTCTTTCTTAACTCATTTTGTTGAGGGATCGGGCTAGCAGAGCAAGCCCAGCATCCTGGGTGTTCATTCTTTGTTGCCCTTACCCTATGCTTTTGATACCAGTTCAAAGGGACAGAAGCTGTCAAACAACATGTCACAGGGAAAAAGCAATTAAATTGCAGCCACCGTCACTCAGCTTTCTTACCAGTTCTGTCTCACCAGCACAGAGTAATTGCCACTCAAATACAGTTCAACAACAGGGTTTTATTTACAAGGAAATTATCCAGGAAAACAAAAAGTCCTTAATGCCACAAGTGGCCAGTTATCTTACCCCAGTCACCATTTTCAGTCCAAAAGTTCCCAGAGACACATGTCCAAGATGGTGCCTTTTGCCCCTCCAAAACTGAGGCAGGCACTGCAAAGTCCAGTCTTTCTCTGGTATCTTGTCTTCATTATTCTACAATGTTCTGTGCGGCTGCACATCTCCAAGACTCTTCAAATTTCTTCTACAATTGCTGATGCACAAATCAGCTTCCCAAATATCTGACCACCTCCAGGTAACAGCTCAGTATTTTTTTTATTAAGTAATTTATTTATACATATATATATATATATTTCACATCAATAACATCATTGTGGTCCCTGGGTGTCCCCCACCACCTCCCCTTCCTGGCCACTCCAGCTGGTCCCCTCCCACAGTTGTGTACTTTCATTTGGTTGTCCATATATTAGTGAAACCATTTGGTTTCTGTTTTTTTCCTTCTGACTTGTTTCTGCCACTATGATTTCTTCTAGGTACATCCATATTGCCAAAAAAATCATCAAATTTGTCATTTTTTATTGATATGCAATATTCCATTGTGTATGTATACCACATCTTTTTCATCTAGTCATCTGTCTTGGGGCATTTGGGTTGTTTCCAAGTTCTTGCAATTTAAATAGTGCTGCAGTAAACATCCGAGCACAGGTGACCCTTTGTATCCACATTGAGGTCTCTTTTGGAAAGATTCCCAGAGGAGCGATTGTTGGGTCAAATTGTAGTTCCATTTTCATTAGTTTGAGGGTCCTCCACACTGCTTTCCATAGTGGTTGGACCAGTTTACATTCACACCAGCAATGTAAAAGTGTTCCTTTGTTTCCACATCCACGCCAGCACTTCTTGTTGTCTGTTTTTTGGATGTGGGCCATTCTTGCTGGTGTAAGATGGTACTCATTATGGTTTTGATTTGCATTTCCCTTATTGCTAATGGCATTGAACATTTTTTCATGTGCCTGATGGCCATTTGGACTTCCTCTTTGGAAAAGTTTCTTTTTAGATTCTCTCCCCATTTTTTTAACTGGGTTCTTTGCTCTGTTTTTGTTAAGTTGTGTGAGTTCTTTGTGTATCTTTGTTATCAGACCCTTGTTGCTGATATGGAAGGTGAAAATTTTTTCCCACTTGGTTGGGATTCTTTTTGTTTTTTTTCTTCTGTCTCTTTTGCAGTACAGAAGCATTTTAGCTTGATGTAGTCCCAGCTGTTTATGTTTTCCTTCATTTTTTTGCCATCTATGAATGTGGTCAAAAATGGTTTTCTGAATTGTAACTCATGAAGGGTTTTGCCCAGGTTTTCCTCTATTTATTTTATGGCTTCGGGTCTTACATCTATGCCTATTATCCATTTTGAGTTGTTTTTTGTACATGGTGTGAGGGAGGTATCTTGGTTCATTTTTTTGCGTGTCTTGTTCCAGTTTTCCCAACACCATTTATTGAAGAGGCTGTCCTTGTTCCAATGCAAGTTTTTCACTCCTTTGTCAAAGATTAGTTGACTATATATGTGTGACTTTCTTTCAGGGGATTCAATTCTGTTCCATCGGTCTGATTGTCTGTTTTTATACTAGTACCAAGCTATTTTAATTACTATAACTTTGTAGTATAGTTTGAAGTCTGGAATAGTAACTCCCCTATTCTGTTTTTTCCTGGTCAGGAGGTTTTTTGATAATTGAGGTCTTTTGTTATTCCATATGAATCTCTGTAATTTTTGTTCTATATCTTTGAAGAATGTTGTTAGAATCTTTATAGGGATTGCATTGAATTTGTATATTGCTTTTGGTAGGATGGCCATTTTGATGATGTTAATTTGTCCAATCCATGAGCAAGGGATGTCTTTCCATTTCCTCATGTCTTCTTCTATCTCCTTTAGCAGAGTTTTGAAGTTGTCCTTATATAGATCTTTCACGTGTCTTGTTATGTTTACCCCTAGGTATTTTTTTTTTTTTTGGTGTGATGGTAAATGGGATTTTTTTTTCTTCTTCTGTTTGACTTTTTGTGTAAAGGAAGCTTCTGTCTTCTGTGTGTTGATTTTGCAACCAGCTACTTTGCTGAACTGGTTTATTGTTTCAAGAAGTTTTTCTGTGGATTTTTTTTTTGGGTTCACTACATAAAGAATCATATCGTCTGGGACACCCATAACTCATATGTTTCCTCTCTTTGAGGAATGGGACATATCTCTGACTTTTTCTTCCATTTTCTTACCTTGTGTCTCTCTCTTTCCTCTTCCTCTTGATTTTGGTGTCCTCCAGAGTACTTATTTGTTCTTCAATTTTGTCCAGTCTGCTTTCACAAGTTTTCCCTGCGTTTTTGATGTTGGGTCACTTTAGATCTTGGGTTTTTTTCTGAATCTTGCTCAGGTATTCAATTTTATTCTGTAATTATTTTATCTTTGTTGATGTTTTCTTTCTTGATGTTTTGCATTTCTTCTTCCAACTTATTCAATTTCTCTGCCATGCTCACTTCTTTTTCTTTATGTTTTTCTAATTCTTTCCTTAGCTCTTTGTATGCTTGTAACATGCATAGGTTCAGCTCCTTTTCTGGAAGGTGGCGCATTTCTTCAATGTTATATTTGTTGGTTTCTAGAGTTTGTCTTTCTTTCAGTGGTGTATTGGTTTCTGTGGGGCTTGCTGGGGTGTTTGCCTTTTTCCTCTTTCCTGTGCTTTGCTTTCGCCCTTCTTCCACATATTGAGAGACTATGACGCTAGTATTGGCTGGCATGATGATTAGAGTCTTCTAGTAGTTTGTAATTGATTCTGTCTTTGTGTATATGTAGCTGAGGTAAGCAATTTTTTCTTTCCTTTGGCAGTATTGGGTGTGTGATAAGTGTATGTGGTTGTTATGGTACACTGTCTTCTTTTCTCGTAATTTATGCCTTATAGACTTATTGGACAACACCTCAATTCTGCAATCCCCTAAGAGGGGTTATGATTAGTATATGCTATAGGGCTTCTTCTGTAATTCTTTATGGAGGAGGAGTATAGGTGTCTTTTGCTGTTGTTGTTTTTTGTTTTTAGTCCTACTGGGTTATTTTTTTCTGCGCCAGGGCCACGAAGCAGTGCCGGCGCTTCAGGTCTCTCTCAAGCAGCTAGGCTGCTGAGTGTGCCCTGCCCCCACCTGGGCCTGGATTGCTGTCTGTGCTTTCTGGACTGGCTGATACCTTTTCTCTTTCACGGTGGTACAGCCTCTGGGTTCTTCCCACTCCCTAGCTCCTTCCTTTTATCTGCCTTTTGCTGCTTCTTGTTTCTTCTCATGCATCTTTCTGTCCAACCCCACCCACCAGGGAATTTTGGCATCAATACATTTTTTAACTGTGTCATTACCTTATATCATTTACACTTTGGATCATCGTACTTTTACTACAGTTTGAGTAAACAATATTAATTCATAGAGATTGTTTAGTGAACTTTCACCAGTGTTACATGTTTCATGTATTTTAAAACTTTCAAGGATGATAGGCGATAAACAGAGACTATTGTGTAGGGAAGTCAAAGTAAGGAGAATCAAATAAACTGTGACATTCACAGTTTATTCACAGACAAATAAAAAACTATTTTTTATTTAGTGTGAGATAGATAATTTGTATATATATATGTGAGTTTATTAGGAACTGTAATAATTTCAAAAAGAGAGTTGTTGCATAAAACAATTCGTTTACTGACTTCTGACAAACGGCTCCTTATTAATATACTTGAAATAATATCGCATCAATCATATACTTAATATATATATAATTGATACATTAGTTATTTTACACACACATATAAATATATACACACGTATATACATATATATGTATATACATACATATATATGTATGTATGTGTATCAGAAGAGAAACTTTAGTCTGTATGAGGTTATGCCAGCATTATTTATGTATTTATCTAGGTAAAAATGATAACAGTGATGTTGATAAAAATGACAACATGGCTGATAGGTTATCTGTATCTGTGAAAGTAACTTGGAAAACACAGTGACATCATCTCATCTGTGCAGTTTTACAATAATGGTAGAATGTGCTGCCGTTTTTTGCCTTTTTTTTTTTTAGACTAGGTTTTGCTTTGTTGCTGGGGAACTGCAGTCTCAATTTGCCCGGGGTACCATGGACTCAAGTGTTCCCCAACATCAGCCTCCCAGGTAGCTAGGATTACAGGCATGTGCCACAATACCCAGCTATTTTTTGAGACTAGGTTTCATTATGTTGCCCCTGGTGGGTCTCGAACCTGTGGATTCAAGCAATTCTTAGCATCTGCCTCGCTTCTGTAGGCTGTGATTAAAGGCACACCATGCCCAGCCTGTGCTGCCATTTCTGATGTATGGCATTATTACTATACTATACTATAGAAGGGCTGTTCAATGCATAGTAATAACATTTAGTTTTCAATCATTCCTGGCAGAATATTTTAGATTTTATGCTGTTGGTAATTAAAATTGGGGTGAATTACATTTCTTTTCCAGCAGAGTATAAATTATGTATCAACATTGGGTTATGATTTCTGAAACAATAAATTGTAATGAAGCCGGGACCCCAATATTGGCACTATTAAAATGTAGGCACTGATGCTATTAGGTGTGTCTGAAAAAAACAGAGGTAAAAGATGGTTTAAACACCTAGAGGGTGTGTAGAGGTAAATTGGAGTCTTTGGTTTTTAGGAGAGAGAGTGAGATAAAAAGAAAAAGAGTAGAGGCTAGAGACACAGAGACTTTAGGGTAGAGAAGAGACATCAGAATGGGAGGAAGTTAAAGAGCTGCCTGAGTGACAAAGCTGGGCAGAAGCCCTATGGAGGAGGGCTGGTGGTGGCAAGGAGCCATGGTGGCTGACAGAGGAGTAGCCAGTATGGAGAGTTTGGCACTTCAGTAAGGCAACATTGTGAATTGGTACCTGGAGTTAGCCAGAGATTTGGAAAGTTGATTTGCACATCAACAATTATGGGAAAAGATTGAAGAGCATTGGAAAAGTGGAGCAACTTGGAACATTGGAGAAGAAACAAAGAGAGGATGCTGGAGAAAAGACTGGACTTGGCTAAGTATTACCTCTCAGGTTTACAGGGGCAAAAGGGCACCATCTGGGATGTGTGTTTGGGACATTCGAACTAAATGATGGCTGGGGTGAGATAACTAGCTACTGTGTCTTTAAGGACTTTTTGTTTTCCCTGTTAATATTCCTTTGTAAATAAATCCTGCTGTTAGACTGCAATGACTGGCAACTACTATGGTGGGTGGTAGGAACTTGAGGGAACCTGGGTAGCAGAACCTACATTTTAAATGTGGCTTGTTGGTTGGAGGTTTCTTCCCAATTTTGACCCCATTTCACTAACACTGTTCTTTCAGAAATCCTTTCCATGTAATGTCTATAATAATCATGTATTTGGTGTGGAAAGAATACTTTTGCTCACATTAGGGGAGTTTATGTTTTGAAGAAGTTGTGATATTCTTAATATTTATGTATTTGATCAGCTGTTCCCAAATTCATGCAAGCTTTTTTTTTTTTTTTAAATCAGAAGCTTTCATGTGAATAAGGAAGACATACACTTACTATTTTAATAGTAAGGAACTAAAATATCTTCACACTCATTAATTTCTTTGAGTTATAGATAAATTTGATTGAGTTGCCTCAGCTCAGGACATGGAGGAATTGAAGGGATGTAATATTTAAGTCACTGAGTGCATACTTGAGAACTTCTATATTGCTGGATTTTGACTTTTTAGGAGTTTGTTAGGAGCCTGTAGTTATTTCAAAATAAGAGTTGTTACATAAAGCAATTATGTTTACTTACTTCTGACAAATGGCTCCTTATCACTCAGTATACTTAAGGTACTATTCCCATTAGGAATGAATATTCTTAAATTACTTCTGTAGTGTAAAATTAAAAAAAAAAGTCATCTGTTAAATTAATTTTCATGAATGCTAGAACTTCAATAGAATAAGCTTATCCAAATGATAAAATTTCTTTTATAGATGTTCTATTGAAGTCTGTGGAATTAAAAAGAACTTGGAGGCAGTAAACATTGGTTTGCTTTTGTTTCACTTTAAAATGCTGTTTTACTTTTCCTTCAGTTTTGTTTAAAGAGAAAAACACATTGAACAGGATGAGAAAGCCAGAATGGCACCAAGGAATGAGGCTGAGGTTTTCTTTTCTTTCTTTCTTTCTTCTTTTTTTTTTGGGGGGGGGGATTTAGATACTATTTATGAATTTATGATAAAGGGAGAAGATTAAAGTGCTAAAGACAGATGAGTTAGTCATGAAAGGTCAAAGAAAAGGATTAAGTGTGTCACACTAAATAGAGCCCTGCCAGAACTGACCAGCATAAAATACCAAGTGTGGCACCTGGATTCTTTGGACAGAGGACATGAGGGGGGGCGGGTGGAGAGCTACCAGCTGCTCATGTACAAGAGAGTTTCCTGCCTCAGAAATCCATTAGTTCAGGACAGTCTGCATGGAATTTAAACCTAAATAGTTTAAAGTCTCCTATATAGAAGGGTCTATATAATATTTTAGGTACTACTTTTAGGATACACTGTATTCCTTTATAAAAATAGAATTTTCCAACTAAAAACAGATTTAAAACCACACATTAAGGTTGGCTTCAGAATTGCCAAAAGGAATTCGGTTTGTGACTCAAATTAGTTTACCTTGCTCCTTTAGATTTTCTTTTCTTCAAAAGTACTTTACTAAAAAGTTGGAAAACATGTTGACCTTGTGAAAAATTAGTACATTTCTTGGTGGATACCAGGGTTTCTTTTTAATTTTCAGCATTTCTTAGTGTGAGGCATGGCATGCGATCATTTTTAAACTGCAGCATTTTCATCTGTAATGAATTTATCTAATTGCTAAGAAAACCAATTTTACACTTTTAATTTAAGTGACAAATGATGAATTCAGGACATGCTTAGCACAGTGCTGTACATAGTAGGTATATAATAAATATAGTACTTCAGATTATTTGCAATTAATTTCAGTCTCAGATAGAGTATCTGATTACTTCTAGTACCAACAGTGCTTAGGGAAGCTTTCTTTTCTTGTGGATCCCCAGTGTGCAGCTTTGTACATCTCAAAAATTCACATATCAAGAAAGATAATTTCAACAATAATTTCCTGGTTCTGTACTTCTGCCTAGTTTCAAAGTCATTTTCCACAAATCTATGCAGGAAATATTTCTGAAGAAGACTTTACTTACATGTATGAGAAGAATAATTGTATTAATGAATCTTACTTGAACAAGATAATAAAAGTAATGCAGGAACAAGGACTATGAAATGTAAAATAAAAAATATATAATTATTTATTTTACAGGCTTATACAGGCTTAATATTACCAAGGATCGCTAGATATTAATAGGGAAATAGCAGCAACATTGAATGCTTATAATATTCTCTTTTATTATTATGTTTTAATTAACTTATTCTACCATAAATGTAGTTAGCAAATACCCGTTGTTGAAATTTTGTTCAGAAAAAAAGCAGATAAACTCTTTTTCACCACTTTTGTTATGTTTATCCATATGTTTTAAATTTTTTGGATACAATCATAAATGGGATTAATTTTTTATTTCATTTTTTTCTAGCTTTGTATATTATATACAACAGATATATTGTTATTTTTATATTGATTTTTGTCACCTACCCACTTTACTGAATAGTAAAGGTTTTAGTAAAGTGAAAAAAATATGATCAAAGGATCCTATATCAAAATATGGCTAATATCCAAGATTTATAAAGAATTCACACAACTCTACAAAAGACAAACCAATCAAAATGGGCAGACAAGATAGACACTGCTCAAATGAAGACATATAGAAGGTGAAGGGACATGAAAAATGGCTCATGATCAGGATTGTCACCAGGAATATAGTACTGGTGTTCTTCACTTTGTTCTCAAAAGAAAACAGCTAAGAAGACCAGATAGTCATTGAACACTGAGAATCTATAATGTATAGGAAACAGAGTTCACAATTACCAGAACCACTGCTCATTGAGTAACAGATGAGACTCAGAGAAAGAAATTAACCTCAAAAACTGATGTGTATGAGAAGAGATAGCTGCCAGGATAGAACCACTTTTCATACCTGTACCCAAAGAGAAGGTAAAGCAAATTGCTATAGATATGGTCACAGGACATACTAGCATGAGTGCTGCAGTAACTGAGAATGATGTAGCTCCCTAGTGAAGATGCAAAGCTCAGAAAGGTGTGACCTCCACTAGGAGCAAGTGGATATGGGGATAGGAGAGATGCAATAAAGCCACATAGGAATTTGTTGGAGCTATAGCAAAAATCCATCCATAGGCTAGAGATGGGGAACTGAAACCCAGAAAGACAGCTATCAGGAAAGTATAAGCACAGCATCCTCACAGCAATGGAGACCCAGATACCTTTAACTCTCCCATAGCATCTAGTGCTCTCTACTGGAAAAGTAAAAGCCCTGCATTCTTAATATTCAAAAAGTGAATAATGGAGAGAAGAAAAAAACCTAACAAGTGACAGTGTACTCTGGGAAATACTATAACACAAAATACAACTCTTCAAACCCCAACCACAAAGACATAGAACTTTTCTTCCTAGCAGTTACGAAATTTAAAATTACTATGAAAGAAATGAAAAGAAATGGAAGAAAATACAGTAAAACTGATGAAAACTATACAGAAAAGTTCAGAAAAATGAATAAACATTCTAAGAAATAAACAGAAAATCCAAGTTAAAATTTTAAATAAGAAAATAATGTAACTGCAAGATGTAAGATCAATAAGTAGATAAAAATTTGTAACAAAATATGTGGAAGTAGATTATATTAAGTGGAAAATTCAATCAGTGATTCAAGAAACAAAGCTTTTCTGTTGGCAGATTTTGATAATTTACATTAATTGTATGAACTATGTAAATTGTGATAAGTCAGAAACGCATACTTTAGTTCAACGAAAAGGACTAAAAAGTTGAAATGTTCTCATGTTAGATATGAGCAATGTCTAAAAAAGTGTGAAATAAATAATTTAATCTACTCAAGATAAAGCAAAAAAGTTGAACTGAAAGAAGAAAAAAATCCCTATGAGGAAATTAAACAATTAGGATTTATATAAAAATTAACTTATATAAAAATTATTGATGTACCTTAATATCAGTATGTTGAATGCTATTACACCCAGACTAAGCTCATACTGTGAAATGAGGAAAACTTTATTTCTCTATCTCATCTGCCTCCAGAAAACCGGAGATGGGCATGCATAGCTACCTCTAAAAAGTAATAGCAGCACCATTCCTCCAATATTTACCTAAGGAATCATTCCTTAGAAGGAGATAGCAGCCAATTTGTGAGTTGGCAACCAATAGCTGCTATAGCTAAACAATCTCTCTCATCGTCCTTTCTTGTATCCTGCATCTGGCTTTCAACATAACTAAACATTATAGCTAAAACATTCTAAGAATTTGGTAGAGTGAATAGGCTCAGTGATGGTTTTTTATGACACATTTCTTAAGAAAAAAAAAAAGTAAGAAAGCTTGAAGAGAAAGGAAATGAAAAGATTTAATTCATTAACAAAAAAATCTAGAAACTCTTAGTTTCAGATATAATGGACTTCAATACTGGAGGTTTATAAAAAATAGTAGAAATGAAAGTGTAATGAAGCAAAAAAGTTTACCAATTATAAATTTATATAAAACTAATACCAGTACCTGAAAAAATATATAATGAAAACTAAAAGGAAAATATTTTTAGAGTTTACAATTCAAGTTTGAAATAATAATGACTTTTAGATATTATTGAAATAACAAAATCAGTAAGAATGAAGGTATTCATGATCTCAGTTGAGTTGCATGATAAAGTCCCTCATGCCCAAATGTAAAATAGTTATCCTTTTGGAGAAAATTTGTAAGTTTACTGATACAGGTTTTTAGTTGAAACATAAGTCTCAATATATTGAAAAAATACTTACTAATATGTATTTGAACATGAAAACATAGAACTGAACAATTATAAGATGTTTAGAAATGACAGAGGCATTAACAAATTAAGCAATACACTACAGTGCCTGATTCAAAGAACAAATGACAAACCAAATTAAGGAGTATTTCAAAATCAGTGACAGTAAAGTATAACATTTCAAAAATCTTTACATGCAGCAGGGGCTACTTATATATAATACCATATTTAATAATTTTTAAAAGATTATTGATTTAATTTTCTTGAGGTGAGGAGGCAGATAAAAATAAACAATTTACACCAAAATAATCAAAAGGAATAGGGAAGTTAAGAGCAGACTCATATTTTCAAGGTCAATTGATTTTCAATAGAAATTTCAGCAATTTAATGGAAAAATGATGATCATATAAATAATTTGCAGTGGAACAACATTTCCATTAGAATATGCATGTAAGGATGTGTGATATGAACACTGACCTCCTGCTTCTTCACACCATACATTTTTAATTTTATAAGAAAACATAGCTTGAAGTAGGCTGGGGAAATTCCACAAAGGAAATGCAATAATAAATTGAACTTTGCAATAATTCAAAACTTTTGTTTATCAAAAACAGCATAAAATATGGAGTATCCAAGCAATTGATAAAAATAGTTTCTATAAATATATCTGGCAAAAGACAAAACAAAATATAAAGCTAGTGGGGAAAAAAGCATATTTTTATTGTAGTATGCATTATTGAAGTTAAATGGTTCAAAGTATAATGTAAAGAATAACATCATTTTCCCTCATCTCAAAAAATAGTCCTCTCAATAGTTTGATTTGTAATTTAGGCTCTTTCTATTCATCTATAGTTTATAAGTTATTTTATGTAGTATGTAGATATGTGAATATGTTATCAAAATTATATAATTTAAATAGAAATTAAAATCAAATCTTTGTTTTTACTTAGCCTGATAAAAATTCCTAAATTACCATATGAAATTTATAATATTCTAAAATAACTACACTGAAATTCCATTAAATAGAGAACAATATACATGTGTTAGGTCATCTGAATTTTGGCTACTATAAGTCATACTATACTTAACATATATTAATATTTATATACTTAGCATATATTTTTATTTTTAATCATATCCTTAGTGCCAATTTTGAAACATGAAATTATTAGAATAAAAACTTCCACTCTTTAATGACAAATTATTTTTTTTTAAATAGTCAAAGTTGTATTGTCCTAACATATGTCAGAGTAATTGAAATATAATCATTGAAAGATTATAAATAGAAGAATAACATGCTTTCCTTTTTAACTGAGGAGAAAGAAATGCGACTAGAGGCAGTAAATACAGTTAGAACTTGATTACATTAGGCAGGAAATGATGTGAATATATGTAAAAACTGAGCAGCCCTTGACATGGATGCACTTATTTCTACCATTAATTGATAAATATTTATTGGTCACCCAGGCAGTGTTCTTGGTATGGAAAGAGTTTAAAATCCAGGTCTTGTGTTCAGTGGTAAACCCCAAAACAGGATGAGCTCGTATTTGAGGTTTAGGAATGTGGGAGGTATTTGTAGAAAAACGTCTCTGAGTTGATGATAAAGCATGTATTACAGTGCTTTAATAAACACAATTCTTGTTCTTTTTCTGAATTCTTATAATTTCACCTGAATAATTCCATTCTTCATTCAAAGTATCCACATAAACAGTGTTTCCTTCAGCAGGCTTCCATAGCAAATTTACAATACCTAAGGTACTTTTTCAGACACGCTCCTGCTCCTCCTGCTTCCTACATGGATAGTATACTGTTTCCAAGACAATACCTTTGAAAGAAGCCAACTGCAAAACTCAACAGAAGAATTACAAACTTAAGAAAACCCTAGCATATTTTCTACTTTTAAGTTGTTTTGAGAAGCATTTTTCCCCTAGAGCCCTCAAGCTCCAATTCAAGATCATCACCTTGCCCTTCTGAGCTGTATTTATTCCATTTTCCCTTGTCTTTATGGCAATAGGTCTAGTTATTCTAGCCTCTTGACAGAATTAGATAATATAATTATGCATTTGAATGTTCTGTGGCTCATACAAAGAGATAAATGGTGAACAACTTTCATCATGTATTGATTTATGCATCATTTGCCATGAAGTTGATTTAGAGGAACACAATTACTGTTGTTACACTTCATTTAAAAGTGCTTTCAAAAACATAAAATGCTAAGTTTTAGAACTGATGGTCTTTTGGGAGAATAGACCTGGATGTATATTTTTGAATTTTTTTTTCTTATAATCAAATAGCACTCAAAAGTAGAGTTATAATAAGCAATTTTTTCTTTTAAAAGCATTTTTGTTGACAAAGAGGAGTAAATTCTCCATTATTTTTCTTAAGTTATAGTTTTATTGATGGAAAATGAAAGTTTTGCATTATTCAACTTAGTTTGTTGACTCTATATAATTCTAATATACTGAGTAGTATATGATATGACTATACATAAATGCATTTTTCCCAAAATATCTTTTCTTTTTTGTAAAATTTTGTTCATCATATAGCTTTCAGAAATAGCAAAAAATCATAAAATCATAAAGGTAACAATTCTGACAATATAGCTTCATCTACGTGGGAACTTTTTATATCTCTGATAATTTTAACATTCTGAAATGCTCTTACTTTCAGTCAAAAGGTACTCAGAAGATAGTTAATAATCTCCTCTACATCATACTGTTATAAAACAATGTTACTTCAATAAAAAAATATAAATCCATATTCTTCAGACAGAATGATCCTTGAAAGATGTATGCTGGAAAAATATATGCAACTGAAGGAAAAATTTACCAGACTCTTTTTAAAAAAAATTCACTAGCTTGTCTTCCAGAGAAGTTGCCAGTGTAGTAAAATTATCACTACTATTTCTTCCCTTTGTTATCAGTGAGTGGTTTTCTTCTATAAATTAAATAGATAAGTTTTAATCATCCTACTAATTATCATTCTACTTTAAGTGCTATTTGATTATAGCAAAAAACTAAAAGTGCACATCCAATCTATTCTCCCCAAAGACCATCATTTCTAAAATTTAGCACTTTATATTTTTGAAAGTACTTTTAAATAAAGTATAATATGCATATATATGTGTAATTTCTTTATGTAAAGAAACACTTAAAGTATTTGGTTTGACTTCAGATTGTCTTTATGACAAGTAAGTATATATTATTTGTAACTAATGCTCAATTTTGATATCTGTCTTATCTATAATTTCCCACATTTACAGATATTTTCAATAGATTTTGGCACATGATTATGTACGATATCATACTGTTCCTTAGTACTTACAAGATCTGTGAGGGCAGGGGGTGGTCTTCTCTTCTGTGTGTTCCCTTATAAAAGAACTGGCATACCAACATGGATGACATTTATGCAATTACCATGGGTACCACAAGTTAGGAATATCGTTACCCAGAACCATACAAGTTTCATATGTTAAAGGGTAGGAATGGTACAAAAAATCACATTTTCACCATTATTTTTGGTAATAGATCTCTAATCTCTGTACTGTGACCCAGAAATGGGAAAATACTGATTTCAGTTTTTTATACTAAAAAAAAATCAATAAATTTGGCATACTGTAATTTAATAAAACTTAGTAACTATCACATGACTATTCAATCAGCAGAATTTCAGGTTAGGGGTATAGTAGAGGTTTGTCAGAATTAATATCATATAGTGATTACCAAGTAGAGACAAAATATAATTCTGTCAGTCCCAATATTTAAAAGAGAAGGAAATACAAAGCAACTTACTTGCTATTTTCTCCCTAAAATTACATATGAGCACAAAATTATAAACAAGACCAAATACATGGTCAATGTCAAACATACCAAAATGCAAAACATTAATGATGGGCCTAGAATTTGCATGCTTAAGTTATAAATCATAGTGTAAAGATTTGCTCAATAATGGCAATTTTTTTGGTCTTTCATATAGAGATAATTTTGGACTTTATGATTCAGAGGGCAAAGAGAAAAATCATTTTGAGTTGATATAGAAAAGTTAACAGGATTTGCTTTTTTTCTTTTCTTTCTATAGCTACAGTAAGAGTGAAAGTTCATTTCCTTTTAACTTTAAACTTAGTCCTAAACTGGTTTATTTGGTGGAAATAGAACACATAGAGGGGATGCAAGTGAATACATAGTAGTTCTTTATCTGTTAGCAAGTTTTCCTACTGTTTTTACAAAACGATTCAGCAAGATACGCAGGTACTATTTTATTTTAGAAAGCTTTAGAAAGTTTTACTGAACTAATATAATATAAACTACTTCCGGTCAGCTGTGAGTAATAGTTCAGTGCTGACTAGTGTTAGAAGACCACAGTTGAGGAATCAATGTGGGAGTACCCACTTCTCATTTCCTCAATTATTTAAGAAAATCAGGGCAGAGATTTATAGGTAGAGCATCAAAATTGTGATGACAGGGACTCTGAATGTCACAGTGAAGGGAAAGGAGACTCTTCCTCAGTTACCAGAAGTACTGAAGGTAGGTAAACATTTGAAATGTTCAGCGCTACACCTGTTGGAAAAGGTAACAGGAAAATCACAAAATAAGTCAAACTGGATGTGTAAATTAAGATCAAATTAGGCGAAGAAGGGGTTATCAATGCTAAACGTATAAGAAAACTATGGTCAAAAGGCAGGTAATGTGGAGATCTGACACAATCTTGAGTAAACCCAGGATTGCTGGGTTGCTCAGAAATGATATCATTACATGGGGACTAGAGGTAGAATGGGAAGTAGAAGTTAAAATCTATCCCCATCCCTTCTGACCCAACTGCCAGAGAACTTGATTTAAAGATAGAGCCTCAATTTTTTTATTAAAATATTTTTCTCATTGCCTACTAGTAATGTTATTGTAAGAGTCTTCAATTTCAAATGGGATGTATGGCAATTCCAGGCTTAGTTTGGAGGCTGTCCTTCATGGGTTTTCTCTACAAACACTAGACACCATATTATGTAAACAAGAGTCTTAGTAATTATTGCTTAATACATCAAGTTACATACTTTTATTATTGTAAACAATACCAGGGTACAACAATATTATTATTGACTTGATAGCATATGAGTTCATATTTGTGACTATCTTCCTTTAGTGGTAGTGGATTTTTTCATTGCTTATTTGTATTTTAGTATTAGTAACATTGGCTTGCAATACTGCATATGCATATGATTTAGGTTCACACCTTCTCAGACATACATGACCACACCACCCCCACCTCCAAAGCACAGTTAGTCTTTACCAAAGATGATGGTGATTTTTTTCCATTGTTTCCACCTTCAACTTCCCCCTTTAGAGGCTTCAATTCAACTTCCCCCTCTAAGGGGCTCAATATTTATCTTTCTCCTCCAGGTTTATTTATCTTACTATACCCCTCTCTTGTTCCATTCATGTTGTCAGGATCAGGAATGTAATATTTGGATACTGCCCTCATAGTCTCTTGCTTGTTATATCTTAGCTTCAGTTATACAGCATATAAAATTGGAAAAGTCAGGAACCCAGATTAAACTTTCTCTTCCAAATCTCAGTGGCTTAAAATAACACATTCTTCTCCCCTACACAATAATCCATGGTCATCTGGTGAGCTGTTATCTATGAGGTCATTCATAGACTTGCTCTAATTTTAATTCCTTTGTTTTTCCATTTCTACCACACTGCAAAGCCTTGTTGCCCACCATCTGAGAATAATGAGGGCTAATGAAGCAAATGAGTAATCATAAAGGACTTTAGGTCTCCAAATGAGAACCGAATATATTACTTGGGGTTTTCCTTTGTTGCAGTAACACAGTCAAATGGATCCTTTAAACTGCAGAGAAGACATGGAAATAAACTTCAGATATCCACTGAGGAGGCAAAGAAAATTGGCTATGTCAGTGTGGTCTCAGTCATAGTGAATACATAGTGTAAAAATATTACTGATTCATGTAAAATAAAATATCAACAGCAAGTGAATGTTTGAGTGCCATAATAAATCAGTGAGATTGATAAATGTCATCAAATTAAGAAAATGATATGAGTTATTTAACTAAGATCATCCAAAGAGATCAAGATGAATCAAAATTCTGTTCTTTGTTAACAGAAATTTGACCTTGAAACATAGACTGCTGGCATTTTACCAAGGTAGGCTACAATGGGTTGTACAATCAATCCCCACATACTACAGTACTGGCCTTTAGGGGGTCACTCTTACATGCTCCTGCCACTACTCCACTGAGTAGTGGAGTCCTTTGTAAAAGTCTTTGTAGAACATTACCACTGGTTGAAAGGAATCACTTCATTTGGGCTTTCTTGGAAGGTTTTTACTCAGCTCCTATCCTGTAAAGAGGAAGACAATTTCCAAACATTAACAGAAGTGGTGATTCAACATCTTGCTCCCTGGTGAGACAACTGGTATTATTCATTGAGTTAAATAACTAATAGGGTTAGAATGATGCTTCATTTTCTGAAACCTTGCATTTACCTACCTTCCTACCTTGTGCTGTCCTGCTTGTCTTACTTCCTTATAGGCTTCCCCAGAGAGCATTTGCCTAATAATTCCCTTACTTCCAGATCTCCATATTCTAGCCTGCTACCAAGTCAGCTGGAAGTAATAGCTTCCTACTGCTGCTCTTACAAATTGCCACAAAAATTGGTTTAAACAATACAAATTTATCATCTTAAAATTCCATGTTTCATAAAACTGAAATTTAAGTGACATAAAAGTGTCAGCATGGTTGGATTACTGTTTAGACTCTAGGGAAGAGTCTGTCTCTTCATCATTCTCATATTCTAGGTATGCAACCCCTTTTCCTTGCATGCTCACATCGCACATGACCTGTTGCCTCCATCTTCAATGTTGCCAATAGTTCATAAGATCCTACTCAGTTTGCAAAACTCTGACTGCTTCTTCTTATTTCCCTTTCCCTTTCCCTTTTTACTTTTGAGGATTCTTATGATTACATAAACTCACCTGGATAATCCAAAACAACCTATTTATTCTAATGTCAACTAACTAGCAAATTGAATTTTCCTTTGCTGTAAGCTTTGGCATATTCTCAATTTCTAGCATTATTCTGACTAGCACACCAACTATAGACAGAACAAGAGAAACTTCTGGGAAACAGACTCTTGAATATTCTGGACAAGGATCACTCATGAATTAGGTTAGGACATTTGATAGGTCATGGGCAGAGTATTCATAGTATATCGTATCGACAGGATGGCTACTGGAAACAGGTGGAGATGACACATTGCCTTGTACATGACCTCTGGCATTGGAGAGATATAATTATATCTCTAATATATATGATATTAATTATGAAGAGTTGGAGTGAGTAACTTGCTGAGCAAGCACCATCTATGCAGAGAGAAAATTACAGGTCAAGGGTGATTAATCATCAATTTAAGCAATGTGTGACAGTCATAGAGCAGCCTTGCAAAGGCAGAGACAGTTACCCACCTTCTGGAACCAGAAATTTCATTGTGCTTAAGAGCAGACTGAAATCATAATTTTAAATGGAACATAACTTAATACAGCATTAGTGTCTGGGGAAATTATATAAAATAGAGTCTCAGTGATTTTATGAAGGAGAGGTGACTTGGGAGGAGATAAGTAGACATAGGTAATTTAAAATATTAGACTACCATTTTGTCTTGAATTCTCTTTGCCTACAGAAGGTCCCTACAGTTTCTTGATGAAAAGGTATAAAAAAAATCTCAGGTGGTTGGTGTCATTATAGGAAAAAGTTTGCATTTCCTCATTGTATATCTACTCCTTTTGCTGCCAGACTAATAAGTAAGGACTTTTAAGAGCATGATCTCATGAATGGTACCAGATTTACATCAAGAGGGAATGAAAAGACCTATATAAGAAAGTATGTTGGAATTGATATGATATAAATAAAATCACAAGACAAACAAGTTTTTAGGTAACAATCAGAAGACACTTCTCAAACAAAAATCTGTGATAGGATTTGCTGTATATTAGATAAGCTCAGCAGTCCATGGTTCAAAGTGTTGATGATAAGGATAATGCTATTAGCTTAGGTTCTCTGTAGAAACAGAGATGGCAGTATCTACAAACGGGGAGAGGAAGAACAGGAAAGAAGGAGAAATAATTATGCATTTAAAAATATATGTCAGTACTCTGGTTTCTCTTCAGATCATATAAATCGTTTGCCTTTTAAAAATATGTCATCTTACCATGTAACTCAATTTTTTTTTGTTTGTTTCCTTACAGAGCTGAAAGGTAAAACTATATTCTGCAATTAGGACCCCACTTTTGCTTTATGAAAATGAAAGTAGATACAATACACAAGATAGATACAATACATTAAGCAAATACTATTTAAATTGGACTTTTTGTGAATTTTTAAATAATAAAGTAGAAGTTAGCAAGTTTATCTGTTTCAGAGAAGTGAATCATATAAGCTGAGTGTTAGAATTGTCTTTTGAATGGAGATGTTGCTATTGTTATAAGAAACGATAGCTCCTATTTCTATCTCCTCTGTCCCTAAAGTGATGATTCCAAGTTAAATTTTCTAAGTTTAGAGAAAACCTCATTAGTTCAGTTTATGTTGAAAATATAGATAAACACAAGATTGTCATGGAGGTTCATATTGTTGAAACATGGTTCCACTAAGCAAGAGGGGAAAGGGATGGTAAGAAGAGCAGGTTTGTAGAGAAATAGACATAGAATGGGAAATGAGAGTTAGAATCATGCTTTCAATACTGAGTTCTTGTTGAGGCATAGCTGCTTTTTATTTTTCATTTATTTGAGATATAGCAGCCTTACTAATATTAATATTTTTTCTTAATCCATTCCAAATGCAAGCATGGCATTACTAAATTAAAGAGTATTTCCTACTTTAGATTTACCAGTCAGTACAATCAAATTTATCTGCAAGATGGCTGCCGTCATTGTTTGGCAGTTGAATATGTTCTTAGTATATCACCTCTTCTACCTCATGAAGGTGTGGATACATTAATATGTTAAATAGGAGAAAAATGATTCTTTGTTAATATGATTGGATGAATTTCCAGATTGAAAAGACCTTAGTCCACTTGCTTGGTCATGTAACAGTGAGATAAAATGATGGCTTTCTCCTGAGCTAGTGGAAGAACATGTCTTATTTTGCTGACTACAATTGGCACCTGTGAACAGAAATATATCTAGAAGAAAAGAGTATGTTTCATACATATTTGGGAACCAATATGCATTATAAAATACTGCCATGGTATAATATTATTGTAACTCAAGAGAAAGATTGTCTCTGACATTGTAATACATAGACATATCAATTTGAAAAGATGTTGTATACGTTTTGACCTTTTTGCAGCTCACCAAATGTAAATTCTTGTTTCTCCCATAGCCTGAATGAATTCCTCTGAGTATCAAGAAAAGTGAGCATATTTTTATGATTCCAATATGAAAATGAAAGATCAATGTAAACAAAGAAAGTGACACACTCATCTAGTTAGCTCACTTTCCATAGAAGTCTCTATTATGTAAAATCACATCTCAAAATTACATACACAATTTGCTATTCATCTGTGTAAGTAATGATGTAGACTCATTATAGGGGCAAAAACTTTTACCTCTAAAACAAGTGTATTTCACATAATGCAATCTAGAAATTCAAGAAGTGCCCTCGCGATTGACATCTGGTAAAGATTCTCCTTCAGAATTTTCACTTCTGCTGTGTCCTCAAATGTTAGAGTGAAAAGGATCTATTGCTTCCTCTTCTTCTGAGGACACACATTTAAGGTATATGTATTGATCAGTTATTAATTATTAGACCATTCATATTACCAGGTAAGAAAATTAGTTGATACACTCTAATTGGCATAGTATATAAATTAACAGGCTGTATGAAGTAATTTTTTAAACTAATAAGCAAATATTTTCCCTAATGATAAGTAATGGTGAGCATTTTTTTCTGTGTGCTTACTGACCATCAAGTTCTCTTCTTTGGGAACATCTATTTAGCACTTCTGCAGATATTTTTTATTGTGTTTTTGTTTTGTTGTTGAGTTGTACAATTTCTTTGTGATATTATGTATCAGCCCCTTGTTTGATGTATGATATGAAAATATCTTCTCCGATTTAGTAGGTTACCTTTTGTTTTAAAAATGCTCGTCATCACTTATCACCAAGAAAATGTAAATAAAGGGAATGAAATACCACCTCACACATGTGAGAGTGGACTGATCAAAAAAATCAGAAACAATAAGTGTTAGAGAGGGGGTGGAAAAAAGGAATGCACATGCATTGTTTTTGTGAATATAGACTAGTCCAGCTCCTATGAGTAAAAGTGGATGTTTCTCAATTTATTAAAAAAGTCTTCCATATTTTCAAAAATTTCCCCTCCTGGGTAACTACTCAAAGCATGCAAGAATATTAATTTGAAGGGATATATAGATTTCTATGTTCATTGTAGTGCTATTTACAGCAGCCAAGTTATAGAAATAACCTAAGTAAGAACAGATGAGTGGACTAAAAAGATGTCATATTTGTACAGTGGAATACTGCTATTTATAAAAGAGAAAAAACAGAAAATTTTGACATTTGTACAACATGGATAAAACTTGTGGGGAATGTTTTAAGGAAATTAAGTTTAAAAAAAGTATCTCATTTCTATGTACACTATAGTGAAACAAAACAAAGGGGTAAGATAAAATTAAACCAAAAGGAGCAAAGAAACTAAACCAAAACAAGTCTTAGATATCTGACTGTAGAATTGAAGATTCCAGGATTGATTAAAAGGAGAAGGGTCTCATGGATTATAGTGGAGGATTATGAGCACTTTGGAACTGGGTGTTCTGTAATAACATACATTTGCAGAATGTTGAACCTGTGCATAAAAAGAATGACATCTTCCTTCATTCATTTCTTTCTCCTGTACACTTGTAACTTTATCCTAAAATAAAATGTTGAAAATTACTACTGGAGACCAGATCTTACTTTATAGGAACTTTCAACTGAGATGTCTATTATTGCTTTTACATTCTATTTCTTAATAAATTGGCATATTCAAAAAGAGGTGATTGATAAATCTGTTTAAAGTATTTTAATATATCCACTTAATGTTAATTGAGAAATATACTTGCCATATTTCTAGTCATGTCAAAATTATAATTTTATTAACATAAAATGTTATCAGCTGCATTTTACTTTTTTTTTTCCAATCAAATAAGTGATCCTGACATCTTTCTAAAGCAAATCTTGGTTTGAAATTTGAAGAAGATACAAATGAAATGAACTTTGGCATTTTTCAACTGTTTTTCCTTGTGATAAATGGTTGACAATTTGAGATACTATATGTTCATTGTATCAAATGATGAATATTTATACCTTTCACCTTCATCTCCCTAAAAACTTCTTGTTCATAACTTATTTTTGCTACTCTTGGTATTTTGATTCTATTGCTGTCAGAAAATAAATCCAAAAATTTGTTCAAAGACATATTTAGTTTCTGTAGCAAATTATGTCACAGTAATATTATGTTCTGTGCTATCTTCAAGTATCTTGCAGGCATAGTAGACTGGAACAAAGATATTGCTACTTTCATTTTTAATTGAGAATGTTAATTATTCTTTGTTGTCATTAAAAGTAAAGTAAGGAAATAAAAATAAATGAAAAAAGAAGCAAACAAGACTTACATAAAATGCTGAGTTGTTATACAGTGAAACAATTTATTAAGTAATTTATTTACATATAAATTTCACATCTTTGTAAGCTCCGGGGTTCACCCCACACCTTCCTTCCCTGACCATTCCCTCCCTCCTCTCCCCCCCAAGTTGTGTACTTCAGTTTGGCTGTTAGCTTGTTTTGACTTTTTCTCATGACTTTTTGTTTACCTTTTTCCATAGCCCATATATTAGTGAAACCATTTGGTTTCTGTTGTTTCCTTTCTGACTTGTTTCTGTTAATATGATTTCTTCTAAGTACATCCACATTACCATAAAATGATCAAATTAATCATTTTTAATTGATGAGTAATACCCCATTGTGTATATATACTACATCTTTTTCATCTAGTCATCTGTTTTGGCACATTTGGGTTGTTTCCATGTCCTTACAATTATAAATAGTGCTACAGTAAACATCTGAGCACAAGTGTCCCTTTGTACAGGCATTGATGTCTCCTTTGGGTAGATTCCCAAGAGAACAATTGCTAGGTCAAATGGTAGCTCCATTTTCATTAGTTTGAGGGTCTCCACACAGCTTTCTATAGTGGCTGAACCAGTTTACACTCCCACCAGCAGTGTGAGAGTGTTCCTTTCTCTTCACATCCTCTCATGCACTTGTTGTTGCCCGTTTTTTGGATGAGGGCCATTCTTACTGGTGTAAGATGGTATTTCATTGTGGTTTTGATTTGCATTTCCCTGATTGCTAGTGACTTTGAGTATTTTTTCATGTGCCTGTTGGTCATTTGTATTTCCTCTTTGGAGAAGTATCTTTTTATTTCTTTTCCCCATTTTTAAAACTGTTTTTCTTTTCTTTTCAATTAATTTTTTTATTTTTAATTTTTTTTAATATTATTTATTTTGTTCTTTAGATCACAACCTCTGTAAGTGGTTTTTGGGATACCTCCCTCAGCCCTCCTCCCTCCGGTGCCCCTTCATTTCTCTCAAACCTCATTCTTTGTTGTTTACTAGTTGTGCTAAGTTCATTAGTCTCTTTCTTTCCTGTGGCAGTGTCCTTTCACTGGATGAGGGTTGTGTTGTTAGAACCAGGTGAACCTTGCTGGTTAGTTTTCTATCTTAAGTTTGCGTTGGGTGGCCAGTGTGTATTCATTTGTGATCTGTCCATGTTTACTTGCTGCAGACTGTCTTCTCCAATCCCATCTCTGCTGCTTTGCTGCTTTACCTTATGCCTCTGGTGTAAGATTTAGGGGGTCTTGTCCCAAGCCAGTGTTGGTGAGGAAGTTTTTCTGTGAATACAAGCATCTGTGAATGTCCTTTGTAGATCATCTCCTCTGCCTCAGTTTGCAGTTTTAATGTGGGACCGATTACCCCATCTTTGGTCTTGCTCTCCTCTCCTGTAGTGCGGGGAGGGAGTGGGGAGAGGGTGTTGCTCTCCTAGAAGGCATCTCCAAAAAGAGTTCCCGGGTCATCCGGCCTGGTGAGCACATAGGTATGCATCATGACATTGTGTCTCTACAGCTGTTTCTCTTGTCTCACATGCACTGGTTCTCTTGGTTGTCCATCTGCTGTGTCCATCTCAAGCTTGTGAGCTGGAGTTTTGCATGATCCCTCACTGTTCCATGATGGGGTTTGTGTTGCACATGTTTTTGCTCCTCTTGAAGTTTAGCTGGAGTGAGAGCGAAATGGAAGAGGGTTCACCCCCCACGCACCCCCGTGCTGGTACCTCCCTGTGTGGTGGCAGGGCCCAGATGGCTGAGCCTGCGCCCTTCCATTCTCCCCTTGGGTTAGGAGCAAAGGGCAACATGGCTCCACCAATCCGGGCTGCAGATGGCTGCCCTGTGCAGCAGCCATCCTCTGGTGGGTGGGGCCACCAAAACCCCCTCCCTCCAGGGCTCACCTGTTTTAAGGAGCTTATGCTGGATCCTTCACCCCCTTTGCTCCCCACTGGCAAGGAAGCTTGGAAAGCCAGGGACCCGGGTGCGCAGGCAACCCTCAGGTGGCTCTTTCTTTTTTGTTAAGCAATTATTAATGAATGTTTTTGCATGAGTTCTGGTGTAACTTTCTATGTTGTAGTAATTTAAACAAATATTTCTATTTCCTTATACCTGAGCTATAGCCACTGTAAGAATAGTTGTCAATAAATAATTTGAAATATTTGAATATAGGGATTATAATTGCTAATTCAGATTCTATGTAACCATATTTATAAATATAAACTGAATTAAAAATTTAATATTCTGAAACAAGAGAGCTAATATCACCAAACAGCTTATACTAATACTTATACTAATACTTATCCAAAGACTTTAATATGTCAGAAAATTTTTGAGATCACAAAGAAATAACATTGTATATGCTATTAGTCTTTTGCAAATAAGATTCATATCAGAGTAATTTTTCTTTCCATACATAGCTCCTTAAAAATTCTTATGTGCAAATATATAATGACAGAATTAGAGAATTAATGTACATGAGCAAATTGCAAATCATATTCATTAATTTTTATTATAATCACAGATTTTGAGAACTGAACGAGAGTATTGAACTCATAATTGAGAGATAATTCAACTACAGTTTATTAGTTTTAGACTGCAATGTATTTCTGAAAATGCTCTGCAGCATTTTGTTTTGGCAATCTTGGGCAAAGAAAAGAAACTAAATGAAAATTACAAAACATGGCATTTAAATGATGCAAACTGCAATAAATTCATTTCCTACTTAAATTATACAAGATCTAGATTGGGAAAATACATATTTTCTCTGCTGCTGACTGAATCTATACCAATTAAATTGTATCTTCCAATAGGTACTTAAAACATACAGGTTGAATTATTTATTTTTTAAACTATCTTATTTTTAAAAGCTTTTAGAAGTGACACATATTTAAATATATTTTCTGTGCCAAAATTTTAAAAATATTTTATAGAATGAACATTTACAAAATGTCAAAAAGTCTTTCAATAATTAACATCATAAAAACTATATTGTCTTATTGTTAGATATCTAGTAACTTCATGACCTGTGGTGCAAAATTAAAGTGTGACTGCTAGAAATATTTATATCATACTCTTTTTTTAAAATTTAATTTATTTATTTTTATATATTTCACATCATTTCAGTCCCTGGGGGTCACCCACCACCTCCCCTTCCCACCTGCTCCAGCTGGTCCCCATTCTCCCTTGTGCAGTTTCATTTGGTTGACCATATATTAGTGAAACCATTTGGTTTCTGTCCCTTTCTATCTGGCTCGTTTCTGCTAGAATGATTTCTTCTAGGTACATCCAGGTTTCCATAAATTCATCAAATTTGTCATTTTTAATTGCTGAGTAATATTCCATTGCGTATATGTACCCCATTTTTTTCATCCAGTCATCTGTTTTGGGGCATTTAGGTTGCTTCCATGTCCTTGCAATTATAAATTGTGCTGCGGTAAACATCCGAGCGCAGGTGTCCCTTTGTACCCACATATAGGACTCTTTTGGGTAGATTCCCAAGAGAGCAATTGCTGGGTCAAATGGTAATTCCATTTTCATTAACTTGAGGGTCCTCCAT